>JANTOP010026038.1:0-12400 GCA_027564815.1 Symmerus nobilis | reverse complement strand
AAATAACGCAAATATGGATAAAAAATGTGGATTGTGTTCAAACTAACAAATTTGTTACGTATAATGCTATATGGGATAAAACATTAAAATTTCATATCAGTCAGGACATGCCTGGAATATAAAGACAACAAAACGAGAAATTATGATTTCAAAGCTAGGATCAAAACTAGTTATTAGCTTGGTGACCAATAACTTTCCGGATATGAAATATTAGCGATCTGACTCATAAATTATTTATCAATATTTTATTTGTCAGCGTTAACGAACCAACGAGTCTTTAACTCATCCAAATCAGTTCAATATTCAAATAAATTGAAATATCCAACCTAGAATTAAATATCTCTAATTGTGTTAAAATCTACATTTGTGAGAAATGAATTTAATTATATTCTCAGTTCTTTGAAATTTAATTTTGCCATAGTAAAATAAAAGGGATAGAAAATATATATCAAGAAATTCTTAAAGTATAAAACAACGCATATGTTATATGGAAGAAACAAAATAACTGGTCGCTCGTAACAATGGCATAAGTTCAAGGACTACACATTTCTAAGAATAAATGTATCAAATACATTTATAAATTGTTAAAGGTTATGTTCCGATACCCCCGTATAATAAAACAGAAAAAAGCAATTTATCATAATTCCGCACAGGAAAGTCACTGTTTTTCAGTAACTTGCTGCCAATCTCACAATAATTCCGATATAAAATATGTAAAACGGGACAAACATGTTAAACAACAATTTAAAAAAAATCTATTTTAGGAATTTTCTTTATACATAATGGGTTGGAAAAAAGAAAAAAAAACTTTCCAAGACGATTGATTTCAAATAATTTAAGGAAATTTTAAACAGTCATTCTCGATGTGAATTGAAAAGTTTTTTATGGCAAGTCATTGTTTTTATTTACGAAAAAAAACTTCCTAACAAAATAAAGAAAAATGTCCATCTAAAATTTTCTATTCCTAATCTTCCTAATTTAAGAAGTTTTTACCATTCTTGGGTCATTGAATAATAAATTTACAATAGCCTGATACCAGTTGTATTCGATCCGATTCATTAATCATTTTTTATTGTCTCTCATCCGATGGGTATATAACCAGGGAACCGCAAATTCCACAGATCCATAGAGAAAAAAACTATAGCTATATAATAAATTATCGACCATCGAGTAAAGAAAAAAATATTTCCCAGGAAAATTGAAAAAAAAAAAATCTGATAGGCAAAAATCTTCAACAATAGTATTAGGAATACTTATCAAAAATAAATGTATTACTACAGAAAATATCAAATCAAATTTGAAACAGAAAAAAAGATAGAAAAACTTTCAATGGTTTTCCTCATTTTTCTTTATCTTAACCATAATGATCATTTTATACCATTCTCTTGTCAAAACTTTCGCAATCCTTATAACTTTGGTTTACACTAAACTATATACTTCCTTCATATAACATCGCCTATTGGTAACTCTTAATATATAGAATAAAAAGAATAGCTAGTATAATCGAATATCTACCGAATTACATACTACCTCAATTTATAAAAAAATTTGAGAAAAATAAAGATTCTTCAATTTTGCCCTTGAATTTGTGTAGATTTGTCTGTCAGTTATGACTTAATCAAAACAAATAAATTTTGATATTCAAATGAATCTCATTATATCTGACGATGAGTTAAATGAAAGAAAAGAAAAAAATTATAAGTCTGGTAGGACCATTTCCAATTCCCAAATGCTATTAAACAAAATTTACAAAAAAAATAAAAATTAATATATATCCTTTCCGATGTGTATGTATAGGTATACGAAATATATTTCCTAAACAAATTTTCGAGAATTGAATGGAAAAATAACCGAAAAAAATAAGCCCCCTGATGATGAAATTAAATAAATTGTCTATTTCTCTCACCCAATCCAATCCAAATCCTCTTGTTATTGTAATTTTCAGCTGTAAGCCATCTAGAAAAATATTTTTCATTGAATATAAATTAAGAATTATTTGTACTTTATGTTCTTTATTTATATAACCTTTCTTTATACAATTTAAGCTAACCTAAAATCTAAAATACATTTTTATGCATTTAGTATGTATTAATATTATTTTAGCATTACAGGGATAACGTTGGAATATAGAAAAAAAATTATAATAAAATTTATTGCATATTTTAGACTATTATTTATTCCTTTTATATAAATAAACAGGGTGCCGTAAGAATTACCCTAAAAATACTACGCCTTTGAGATTTCTTTCTAGAATTTTTCTTTATTGCCGAGTTATCAATCACACTGTAAGCGACTGATTTGTAGATTGTAATAGCATTTTATATTTTTGAATATTTCATACTCCTACAAGGATTAGGTCGTATATTAGTACTAGCATGCGGTTTCTATATTACTTATTGATACATGTAGAATGTAAAAAACAATCTATATCTGAGATTTGCACAAATCTTTAATGTTATTAGAAATTATAGTAAATTTCAATTATTTAGGTAGATAATCAAAATTAGAAGGATACAGTTAATGTCAGAAGAGGTGGGTGCCTAAAATAATTGAAAACTCGAATAATACGGATGAACTCTTACCATGTTTATATACTTATCAACATGCTCATAAGTTTATCCAAGTTTTTCCGTATTATCCGAGCATATACTTCGATTGGGTTGGTGGTCGCTTAACCGAAGGTCGGATAAATGAGATACTACTGTACTTTAGAAACGTATTGTAAGATCTTTAAAGGATCTGCTATGCTTATAATAAAATAAACATTTAAACAATAAAAATATATTTTTATTTTATCTCTCTATAAAATATTTTATATTGAAATAACTCGGATTTTAAATACCAACGAGAAAGACATAAATCTTATTTTTACTTATGAATTTATTTACGTAAAAACTTACCTCAACATACCCTTGACATTCATTCTATTGTTTTAAAAAATACAACACGTTCGAGAACTCACTTGATGAAATTCCTAAGCTGGAATAGCTTGAGATGGAAAATATGAGCGCTCCTCTAATTAATTTAAATTTGTTTCAATTCAATGCAAAAATAATATGTATTGAAAATATACTTGTATATCCTACGTACAAGATGGTAAAATAATTCAAAATTTATAATAGAAAAATAGAGAAATCGGAAATCCGTGAAAATCATAAAAACAAATTTTTGTATAAATTCGAGAAACTCACAGAGATAGGGAAAAAATTGGAAAACTTTATTGAAATTGAATGAGTAAATTTGGATAAAAAGTCAATGTTAATCGGACGAAATTTTGTAAGCATATTTCTCAGTCTGTCAAATATTCCTTAATTTTACAAAATTTTCGGCTATTCTGAAATTTTCCAATTTCCACAAAATCTGTCTCGATTTTCTGTAAAAATTTTGTATTTTATTAAAATTTTCGAATTTTCTTGGCTATCCGATTTTCACATTTTTCATCAAATTTACGATTTCAATATATATTCCTATTTCTGTGAAAATTTTATTTCAAATTTTAAAAAAATACCTGTTTTTCCGAAATGTATTTCAAATAAAATTTTTTTGAATCATATGGCATAGCAAGCTGCAACTCATTTCTAAATCTATATGTTCAAAAAAAAGATACCGTTGATAGCAATACACCCAAATCTGTGATAAAAGCATGACCGCTTCTAATTTTGAATTAGAATGTCTGAAATAACTGTTTTTATTCCAGATGACATTCAAACACATATAATCTAGAGATAACCGTGTACCAAAATCAAAGAACTACAATTATTATTTCTTAATATCGATATTAACAGCCTCATCCGTCACGAAATATCTGGCACCGACTCTAATGAAATTTAGCTTTCCATCCCATAGAAAACTGACAGTATCGGAGAAATAATTAGTTGGTTGTTGAATAACAATAAGTAGATTAGTTTTAAAAATTTCAAGATATCACCCAGCGATGATCATTAAAATACTCTTGAAAATTTATTATAAACTTCTAAAATCGAGTCTCGTAATTTGATATAATGAAGCAGAAGTTAAATATAATAGAATTTGGAGAATATGAAATTTTTTATGAGTTCTTATAATTGGTGATTGCTGATCAGAATCATAGGAATGTAGATTACAATTTGAAATAAAAACAAAATAAATGTTAGTTTTAATAATATAATTTTGGGTTTTTATTGCATCGAATATGAAACTCCCATATATATACTTCAAAATACAAACGCCACTTACTCCTCGCCATCTTCATGGAAAAAGGACAATATGTGATATATATATATTACAGTTTACCAATCAGTAAACTCACAATGACCAATGACTTCAGATAATCCCATAAAAAATAATCCAACGGTGTTAAATCACAACTTCTTGAAGTTGATCAATTCTTCTTGCATTTCTCACATCGTTGGAAATTAACTTTTCTTGGATCTTTTCCTTCAACAAATCAATGGTAACAGCAGCGGTATGATATGTGGCACCATTCTGCTGGAGCCATACGTCATTCAAACCAATTTCTTCCAACTCTAGAAACAAAAAATCAGTTAACATTCAGCGATATCTTTCTGACAATCTTCTAAATAACTGTAACATTTTGCCCTTCTTCATTTTGAAAAGTTCATTTAAGGTCCGATGATACCAACATTCAACAATTCATACCATATAGTTATTTTTTTAGGATGCAAACGCCGCTCATGAATCTCATGTGGGGTTTGATCACTCCAAAAAAGACAATTTTTTTTGTTTACAAAACTATTCAAGCAAAAATGAGCTACATCAGAACATGATTTCTTTAAAAAAAATCAGGATTAATTTCAAGTTTCTCCGGACACCAATCGGCAAACAAACGTCGATTTATGATGATCAAATAGCTGCAGTTCTTGTGTCAGCACAATTTTGTCAAATCTTTTCTCAAAATTCACCAAGTTGTCATTCTTAACAGTCCGACTTTTTGAGAACGATGATTTACAGACACATTTGTGCTCTCTGCTTCAATAATATCAGAAATATTGTCCGGATTTCTTGCATTTTGTTGTCTAGTTGGTGGTTTTATATCGTGTAGAGTGAAATCACGTTTAAATTTGACCTAGATTCTATGAATTGCACGCACATCACGACTAAAATTTGGTCCATAACTTTCACATAACGAACGATAAGTTTGTATAAAAAACGGTTATTTCCATAGAATTTTTGGATAATTTCGAGCGTTTTCGAAAACGGCCATTTTGACATTCCCAAAATATGTCATTCCTATTGGGAAACCATTTATTTTAAAATAATTCAAAAATAATTACTGAAATTGTTTACTAAAATGTGATCCCTATATGTGCAAGGTGCGCAATTACACGGGCGACCTGCCGGGAGATTCGGCCTTTTATGATTAATTAGTAAGATAATAATTTTCTTTCATCATTTGATGGGTTTGAGCCCACAAAATCGCTCTTCCAAAACCAATAAAGGCACCCTGTGTGCTTTGGAAGAAGTTTAATCGGATTTATTTGATTTAAAAGAATTAGAATGAGAAATTGTTTGCACTTAAATCCATCGATAATAAAAAGACTTAAATTATAGATAATTTCTTTCTATTTATAAAAGAAATCTACATTGCAAGACAATTTATTCATAAGGACAATAATTTTGCCTACCATTCTTAGTATGACTGGCATTAAAATATATATTAGTCAACCTTACTATTATTTATACCAGGATAGTTATAGGTGAAAACGAAAACATGAAAGAGATTATAGAAAGGATGAATCTCGCTGCCGTCATGGGTACGCCAATAGCACATTATAATTTTCTCTCAGAATTATACTTTATTAAGATGAAAGACGTTTGACTGGCTGACGGTCTAACCACAACTCTAATTGAAAACCTCTAACAAATTTTGTATAATGTATGGTTAATGGTGTTTCGCAAAATTATTATGGATAATCAAATCCTTACTGATAAAATAAACCATATGCTACTTATTGTTGGTTGCTTATGCTTGCTTATATTTTGAATTGGATTAAAAATTCATATTAATCACTCCTCATATTACAAGTTAATCGAAATTCTTATCGATCATCGACCGACCAAGGAAAATTCTCTGATAAATAAATTTTTTAATTTTTCCTATGTCCTTTTGATGTTTCTTTTCCATTAGAAAATTACTAATAGAATATTTCATTCTATAACGTTCATGCAGATGGCAACATTACGTGTCGAAATGTTGTGAAAAAATAATATTTTTATTAAATCTCCAAATAGCAATATGTTATATTAAATAAAACTGATAAAACCCTTAACGAAAATAATTTCTCAAATTTATAATAACAATTCTCTAAACTGAAAATAATCTGAAAAAAGTATATTGGTTTCTATCGATGTGAAAATGCCAATTTTCCAATTAATTCATTTTAATACTTTTTTTTTTTGGAATTTCTTTCACAAGCCGAAATAGTACTATGTTAATTGACAAGCCCAAATTCTAACCATTCACTTTACTTCACCGCTATAGCTACACACCCAGTGGCCAGCATATTGAAAATAAATGTACTTTTTTATCTTTAGCCATAATACCAACTGTGGTTTCTATGGTATTAATTAATATTTCTAGCTCTTAGTTATGATTACCAGTTCAGCGGTAAAAAAATATGTCTCGCCATCATAATGTCAAAGCAAATAAAATTTGGCCAAATTTAATAAAATATTGTAACATATTGAATAGGTGAATGAAATTTATTATGTATAAATTCAGTAATTTACATTTTGAATAGATAAATGATTTTAATAAAGTAAATCTACCATTAAGTGTTTACTTTATTCCACACAATATATTCAATATAACTATTTTCATTAATAAAAACTACTACTACAAATAATATATATAACATTTGTCATTAATACAAACCATCAACCTAATCAAACCTTCGCCCACTCCAAAAACTTCATATAAAGTTACTGTCAAAAATTTATTGATATAAATATACTTTCAGTTAGCATGAGGTATCCTTATCCATCCTATTTTTACCTATCAGTACATTTATATTTGTAAATATTTTCTATGTTACTTAACTCAATTTCGAGTTGTCTTAACGACATAATTTTCTGAAACTTTTAAATGACTTATAACTTTAGTTTAACTAGTTGGAAATTACAATGAATATTGTTTACATATTGATGATAAAATGTATGATATTCATGTTGAACATATCTAGTATGTTAAATAAAGTTATTGATTGCTACTTCGGTTGATATGTAAATGTAATTAGTAAAGTCGTCGAATTAAATTATTATGGAAAGCACAAATTAAGTAACTAACTACATTGCATGATAGGTAAATACATAATCGATAACTTGAAGCGAACTACAAGTACTTTAACTAATTGGGTAGTTAAATTTTAAGTTCATGGTGTCCTATTTCTGTTCTCGTGTTTTTAGAGCGTATATCCAATATCAAATGTTTCATTTGTGTTAACATTGCTAAGGTAGCCGGAATACCAGTCAATAACAAGTAGGTCTGAGTTCGTATATTTAAATTTCATGAAAGTAGTATTCAAATATGTCTGAACCAGTGGCATGCAGCCTAATGCGCAGAAGGCGCAGAGCACACCTCGTAACAAGGTATCGGTAACAATAGTCTTGAAGTATCGTATCGGATAAGTTTATACGCTTTGAAATTAATTTTCCATCCGAATAATTTAAAACCCTGTTTACCACGGCTATACCCATTTTACCCAAATTGCCCGAGCTTTTAAAGCTTCATATATTAATTGTATATATTTCGCACTCAAGAAAGCTTCGTTGGTAATCACTGATTTAAAATCAGGGAAATTGGCTCAAAAAGCTTTGAGAAAGTTCCAAAAGCTCGTCGAATACTTTTAATTAAAATAATATTTTCTATTTTTTTCCAAACAATTAAATATAAATGAAATCCGAAATTTTCGCTAAAAAGCTCAGTGGAAAATTAAAATCCCTACGAATGCTTTATGAATTCAATTGAAGGAAAATTATCATGAAGGCATTCATTGTCCTTGTTTGCCGTTTCTTGAAAAATTCATCTATCGGCCTGAAATATTGCATGACTTTCAATAAGTTTTCGAGATTTCTGAAGCATTTTTTTTTTTTTTGAAGTTTGAAATTTCGTGAACGCCGATATCCGGATAGAAAATAGGTAAACGTAATAAATTAAGTTCGACGCTTAAAGCTTTCTTTTTGAGCATGCAATGGATTGAGAAAGCTTTAAGCGAAAGTTTCAAATTTTATTTAAATTTAATGAATCGAATAAAAATTAGATTACAAATTATATAAAATTTCATTTTAATTTTAAGCTTTCAATGGGCATCGGGTTTCCTGGAGGCTCTATTTTAAAAAAAATTGAAATTTCGTTAAAGGGTCATTAATTGAATAGATTTCTATACGTGAAAAATTAAGTTCAAAACCTAGAGCTTTCGTCGCGCTTTTTGTAACGTAAGCTATTTAAATCGCGTTATAATGTATTTATTAGGATTATGCGATATGGTAATCTAATAATATTTTGTACTTAATTCTAAGATAGAATAGAAAGTCCCAACCGAATGGTGCCCATCACTGAATTCAAATTTAAACAAAAGCGCCCAATAAATTAAATAAATCAACCGAATTAATAAACTACTACGTGAAACGTTTTTGGGGACCTGATGATTTTATTGATGGGATGCTGCAATCAATCAAGTGGGGTTTGCCAACGAGTAAGCAATATTAAAAATTTTTAAATCAACCAATAAGTGACAGTGCGACTTGTGAAAAATAACGGGTCCGAAAATTAAGTGTGTGGTCGTCCCAGATTGATCCAAGTGGAAATGAATCCGATAAACCCAACGGGGTCAAATCAACCGCGAATTGAAGACGATCGATATGGGATAGTGGGACAAATTATTATTGGAAAAATCCGTTTGGTGATGGGCAAGTTAGGGCCTAATTAAATATTAGTTTAAATTAATTATAAATTTTAAGTATATTATTCAAATAAATACAATAAACCCTAATTTTATCTTGGTAAAGAAACATTTGTCCCGCCTTCAATACCGCAAGAGTTGGTGTACGGCATTTTAAGTGTGGTAAAGAAGGCTTTCAAAAATCACGCTTAAAGTGGTGTTACATTTTTAAGGTTTGTACGAGCTTTCTTCGAAAATTCAATATTTTATTTAAATCTAATGAATTGAATGAAAATTTTGTAGTTTTTGTTTTTTCATTTTGTTGTCTGATAGAAAGTAGATTTTAAAACGTAAAGAATAGGATTTGGGAAAAAAGCTTTATGGGAGCTTTTAAGTTTTTGTAAAGCGTTACCAAAAAAAGTTAAGTTTTGATATTTTTGTATTTTTTCTCAACTAATTTATGAACTTCCTTCATCATTACATTTTTTTGGATCCGGAGGAAATTATCAGGAAATCGGGATCAAATATCGCGATGTCCGATATTCAAATTTCTCCTTTCAACCCTATCGAACGAATTTTTGATTTCCTGATTGAAGGATTTTGATTGTTCTGATATATAACGAAACTCCCATTCGAGGGTTCTGTTCTGACTAAAAATCATCCGAACAATCTCTCCTGTCTGATTCGAGTACCCAAACAATCTTCTCAGTTTCTATCTAATAAAATCAAATATTTGTCATCATCATCACCATTCGCCGAAATAACAATCTTCTATAGAGATTATATTTTCAAATTATCAATGAAATTTGTTATAATTAATTAACTTGTATAGTCTGATAATTTAATATTATAAATACCATAAGGCCATATATTAGAAAATTTTATAATGAATTACCGTAATATAACTGAACAGAATTGTTAATCCTAATAATGATTAGTTCAAATTTAGTACAAATAGTAACATTATCAACAGAATATTTATAAAAGGATATCTATTTCATTTGATACGTGCAATATCTATCCTAATTAGCCATATGGGAATGTTCCCTATGTTGTTTATATAACGCAAAATACCATTTAAAATTGCGATTTAGGGGTTTTGTTAAGTCTAACTAATAGAATATATAGAAGTATAGTTAGTATATAGTAATTCTCTAATGTGGAATATTCTATTAAATTATCACTGCAACCTATTCTGATTACAATGCCGTATGTTTGGCTAATAAAACGTAATATTGGATATTTGGCTAATTATCATTTGGAATATTTTAATTTATATTGTCACTAAAACCGCATTGTATGTGGCCAACAATTGACCATTGTTTTTAACCGGAAATTACACTATACCAACAGTAGGCTAACCTAATAATTCCTAACTTAATTAGATATGAATAATTCATATCTGACTTGAAAGTAATTTTATTTTACGATGGTTTATTTCCATTATTATGACGATTTCTTGGTTTAGTAGACGGTTAGGATAGTGTATAAATATACGAATAATAACAAAACTATAAATATAGTTGTTAATGACACGCACAAGGCTGTATCTATCGGTCATATAATATTGTATGGTAAACCTCATCTAAACAATAACTTAAATAATATTGTAAAGTCTAATTTCATCTTGTACAATTACATAAAGTTTTATTGCAAA
Source organism: Symmerus nobilis (assembly GCA_027564815.1). Classification (NCBI taxonomy): domain Eukaryota; kingdom Metazoa; phylum Arthropoda; class Insecta; order Diptera; family Mycetophilidae; genus Symmerus; species Symmerus nobilis. Next base: position 1,864 of record JANTOP010026038.1, on the reverse strand, counting down.
ATATGTATTCCTCTCTATACAAAATGAGATCTAAATAAATGTACCAAAATCACATGTAACTTTCATTACTTAAAATTAACCATCAGCATGAATAATAAAAAAAAGGTTCTCACGTATGGTATATTTTCGAATATACATCCTTTCGAATTTGGGGAGGATGTGTGTTTGCTTTGATGTTCTTGTTTGATTTTAATTAAATTGAGAAAAGTACAATATTTCGTGGAAAAGTTAAAATATAATAGCCCTGTCATGTTGCTGTTAACAATTTGAAGCCGATAGATATGGGAATATGGGAAAATTTTGTTATGTAAATGTTAGGAAATAATTTTGTTGAACTTGAGTTATTGAGTGACTAAAGTTAATCATTTTTTTTTAGTATACCTACTAGTATAACCACCGAAACCTCATATTTACTCTTATGTATACCTACCTACTTGAAAATGTTTTTCGTCTTATTATGTATACAGAAATTTTGAACAACCATTCTAAAGCAACTACGAAATTGCATGAATATTTAATAATATTTGGTTCATTCATTTTGAAAGCTTTTTAGGGTATTTTGCCTTTTATATTTATCTGAAGTGTGCAGATTTTTCCATATGGGTTACACAGATATTTTTCTTCATTATGTTTGTAACCTTCGGAAAAGCTATTGTTATACCAACCGTGTCTCGAGAAACTTTTAAATATTTATATTTGACAAAATATTTTTTTTTTTCCTTTTTAATAAAAAATGGGAGCAAACATTAAATAAATTTCTTTATCATTCTCATATGCATATAATTTGCAAATTTAATTGTAAAATTCATAAATGGATAAAGATAACGTTTAACATATGGTTATTATAAGTACAGGCGGTGAAAAAATAAAAAATTCATCTACATTTTCGATTCGATTTCTCAATAGAACTTTTAAATTATAAATTTGAGAAATCAATTGACAGTTCATTTGGGAATAATTTTCAACAAATTGAATTGATAACAATTAATGTTAGTGACTGTTTCCTGAATATGTATGGTATACTGAATATATGTATACCAGCATTAAGAAATTAAAATAACAATAGCTTATGAAATTAATATTCGATTCATAGATTAAACTGAGCTTTATAATTTCATGTTGTTCTTTAGGGGTTGAAAATGTTAATGTAGCTATGTTATTCTAAGCTTTATACTCATGTCGCCTTGCAATAATATTATCGTAGCTATAACCATATTTCAAATGTTTTAATTAACTTTTCAATATATTAAAATATAAATATAGGAATAAAATTTAATATTGGTTTTAAAATGAGTTTTCAGAAATTTAAATTTTGCAGCAAAATCATATGGACTAGATTTGAGCCCGTAGAAATTATAGGTAAATGCGATAATATTCGTCGAAACGAATACGAAATAAAAATAAGTTGAAAACATATGTTATGTTCCATAGGAAAAGGGACCTTTTCGTCCCAGAACCTAAAAATTCCTAAAATCACACATTATTCTCAATAAAAGGACGCCTCAATCACCAAAAAATTCCAAATATTGGCTTAGTTATAGCATTTTGAAATTATAGTATGAAAATTCCAAGTTTTGAGACATCGAGGTTCAAAGTTTGTCAAGTTTACAATGTTGTCCTGATATATGACAAGCGATTTATGAAACTCACGTCACCATTTCATACAGGATTTTTTGTGTAGATTTCAAATCTGTAAAGAAAATTAATATAAGGGTTGTCGTTTTATTGTCATAATATGTAGGTACGTCGTTGTCGTTGTCGATCGGACGTGTTTTGCATTTGCTCCGTATTAAAGAATAAAATATATTAATTACTACCCGTGATTTTAAAATTTCCTTATTAAAATTTCCTTTTTAAATCCAAA
>JANTOP010026027.1:0-12400 GCA_027564815.1 Symmerus nobilis | reverse complement strand
ATGCTATTAAAGTTTCATAACTAGGAAGAGGATAGTTTCAAAGATATAGCTATGACAAGATTGCATTAAGTCATTTTGCCCATATGTTTTAGAAATCTTGATAACTTTAAAAATTGATTTACTCAAAACTACATTTTTTGACTTAGTGCCTTCTGGCTGTATACGGACGATACAGTATAATTTTACAGGGTACAGATTAGTTTCTAGAAATATTGTAGATACTCGAGTTGGTAGATGTACATTAGTATACCTTGAGGACAGATGCTTCCATTGGATGCATTCCAAAATATGAGCGGAAAAAACCTCGCGACAGACGCGACATGTTGCTGAATGTTTTTACGAATTTCACCAAATATTTTCAGGATTAGGGAAAATTTAATTTATTGTCTACCACTTTGGAATCTGCTAGATTTGGTCTTTAAGGTTCGTTATCAGCTATCCCAACTAATATATCTTAACATATCCGCATGAATAATTTCCATCGGAAAAAAATAATTTCCATCTGATACTAATGGGAATTGGGACTTCGAGAATCTCTCTCTATTAAATTTACAATTTAATGTACATTCCATATTCGTAACAGAACCGTACATGCGTTCAGCTTTAGAACAGTTAAAAGCCCTGTTACTGAGACACACCGAAACCATAATGGTATCAGTAGAAAATGGTACAACAATAATAAATGCCTTACAATCGCTATTAAAAGTGGCCAAAATGCGAAATAAATGTTGTTTAATAGACGATTGTACACATCCAGGATCCGACCAATTAATCCAAACCGAAACATCACAAAGTCAATTGAAATCCAGTAAAGATGATGTTCAATTGGTAAAACATGTTGATACAAATATCAATGCCCAAGTGCCTAGTGATTTAGAGCAGAGTGATGATGATGACGAAGATGTACCAATTTCGGATGATAGTTTTCGTACAGCTGATGAAGGATATGATGTAACATTATTTTTTAAAATTATTATTTAGAAAGAGAATATAGTTTTTTTTTTTTTAAATATTTTAGGCCGATGCAGAAATTGGAAATTGTGCCGAAACGGATATGGAGGATACAATTGATATACTCAAACCGACCCAACTACCTCCGGTCTCACGATATCGTAACAATATTGTTTACGAGGGAATATGTCGTATTGTTATCGATATATTGATAACATTATCTCGGCGATGTTTAACTGATCCTCAATTTTGGCCAAACTATTTAATGCAAATTGCGTCCAGATTGTGCGCTATAAAACAGTCGATTGGCGGTTCGTTGTATTTAATTCGTGGATTTGCGCCCGTTCTATCCAGCAACGACACACGATTACGTGATTTTCAAAAATCAATTTTGGAACTCATAACAAGTGTTGATACTCCCGAAACGTTTATGGCCTATTTGAAATTGATGACAAATGATACGGCACCAATTGATTTGCTATTGCCGAGATTGATTTATTTAACTGGTTTTTCGAATCAGATGCAACCAAGTTGTGATATTGAATTTCCAACCGTAAATGGTTATTATCAATTTAATAGTTACCTAGTTTTACATAGATTAAATATTAAATAAATATTTTTTAGATGGAGTTTTGGTTTCAACGTGTGATCCTTTAATATTGAAGGATTTCAAACAAATTCATGACTATCATGAATATCATAATATAAAATCAGCCTTTACCCAATCAACATACGTTGCCCCCTTAAATTATGCATCGTTTCGACCATGGAATCCGAATGGATTTACAATAACCACATGGATTCAATTAAATCCACAGGATTTTGATAATATTAGTTTGAACACGTCTATGGGAAGTGGTAGTGCCCATAGCAGCGCCAGAGATCATCAATGTTCTAATTCAAACTGTTTATGGTCAGATGATCGTTCACATCTCCTATCGATCGGTTCCGATAAATTATTGTTAAGTGTTTATTTAAGCCATCGAGATAATGGAACAATGTTTTTTCAATTGACAAATCCAAGTGCACAAATTGCACAACGTAAACAAAAATCTGGTAAACCGATGTTCAGCCGTAGTAGTACGGATAATGTTAATTTGATGGATGAAAGGAGTAAAAAGTACCATTTGGTTGATATGTGTCCTTGTTCGGATCAATTTAAGCAACCAACGACAAAATTTTCGTCATCAACAAATGTTGTACCAATTCATGAGGAGATTATACTTGATGATCGTAGTGATAAATCCATAAAAATATTAAACCTCACCCGAGAGAAGGAAAATATTGAAGCAGCTGGTATTAATGTCTTATCAACGACGAGGGAAGCAATTAAAACCACCAGAATTGCAATCCGAAACAGTTTAAGTCAATTTAACTTATTTTCTATGACTGGTTCGTCCAGTTCAGATACTGAATTTTTTTCGTTGCGTTATCCCGTACAAGTAAAAGGTCTACAAATACAAAGAAATAAATGGACCCATTTATGTTTTTCAATTTGCCCTACAAGCGGTAAAGAAATATCTATACGGATAACTATTGACGGTTGTATCCAACATGAAATTCACTTACCTAGTAATGTTAATGTGAGAAATGAAAAGCTTCAATTGTTATGTTTAGGCGATAAAGTTGCTGATGTGAATAATTCAATTTCTAAATCACGATCAACTATTAATGATCAATGTGTCCCGGGCTCACTCAAATATAATCTATCAAATGTTATGATATTTCGTAAATCATTTGATGATATTGCGCTAATATCAACATTAATGGCTTTGGGTCCCGATTCATCATCACTTCAACAATGTAAAATCGGAAATCGTATACCAAATTATGGTTTGTTTAATACAAATAAATCATTGACAACGATTTCTTTAAAATGTGAACATTACCTACAATTGCTACACCAAAATGTGGCCGCTATATATTCCGCCAGTGATCCTAATATTATAATCGGATTTAATGTTAATACAGATGGATTGGGTGTTGGTGAACGACTCGGTTTAATTCGTTTAGGATGTGGTACAACGCCAAGATATATCCCATCATTTCAAACAACTGTTTATATGTGTGGTGGGCTATCAACGCTCTTAATGCTTTTTGCTAAGGTAGGTGTAATATTTCACCATCATTATCTCTTCCTTTATTTGTAGTGGGAATATTGGATATCAGCTACTAACCACCAACTTAATCTGTTCTGGTCAGAATTTTCACCCCACTCCACTCGACTACTTTTCCACTGGCCTAGATTTCTCGACCAGTCGTCCTATGGAAAATATACTCAAATACTCAATTCTAATACTCAAATAACACTTTATTCCGAAGTAAGTACGAACAGTTATCCGATGCGATTGAATTCATTTTGGTTTGCGAAGCGTTTTGGTTTGCAAGGAATTTACTTTGTGTACGCACAAAGCGCTTTAAAATTTCTAACTGGGCATGGTCTTTGGTTTCGGTCGTCAGTAGTATTATGAGATAATGTTTATTTTCGACAGTGCGATAGTGATAATCTGCAGCTTGCGACGAAAAATCGAACCTCTGCATTCGAATAACTCAATTAAATATGATACTTTTACAGAAAACCCAATCTTAATTTTATTTTTCTTTACAGGTAGTTGAACTATCTAGTTCAGAGTACATTCAATCATCAGCGTTAGCTCTTTTATTACGAATCGCTCATTCAAATAGTTTGTTATACAGTGAATTTATACAAAATGATTACATGTCACTGATTGCTCCAATTATTCGATCATCAAGATGCCATAAAATAATTTATCTGCTAAAGGCTATTCTAGATACAGCCTGTGATGTACCAGTACTTACAAAACGTTGTGACCAATTTTTACCAATCATTCATACAAATGCTTGTATTCTATATCCCGATTTATTAATATCAATTATCAATCATTATTCTGATTGGACTGATCCTCGATGTAAGGAATCATCAATTCTAGAAATGTTATTTCAAATTTTACAAGCAATCGTACGGGAGAAACATCCGTTCCAATCGGTCAATGTATCCCGATTGATGCAAGCCAATTTAGTACCATCTTTACTTCAATTTTGTAAAATCTATCTAGTCGACGGGGCTCCACAAACGGTTTATTTATCGAACCGTACAGCGGAAGGTTTGATTAATTTAATTCGAACTTTTGCTGGAGCCCCACCAGCTCCAACATTGTTGGACGATATTGTTAAGGTTTTATTACTGTTACATCGTCCCAGTGATAGTTTCATAACGCATGATCGATCGAAATTTTATTATCTTCTGACACCAACTGTTTGTGTAAAATCGAAACGAATTAGCTTGCCGCTGCCAACAAGACGTTTAAGTTTAAGTATGAAAAGGGAACGGAAGCGAACCGCCCCCAGCCGAACTACTATTAATTATGGTCGTTACATTCGGTCGGTATCATTGGAACGGCCTCAGAATGAATTAGAAAATAAAGAGAATAATCTAAACCTGAATGAAAATCACAGCGGTGAAGACTATATTGATCATGCGGAAACGAGCCTTCATACACAAATCCCTGAATCGAATTTGAAAACTGAAAATAATCAAAAGGAACATTTATCAACAACATCATCTAAAGAGCCGTTCAATGTCGTTCTGGAAGCTATAAAAAGTCATGTTAATATAGATCAACGAACTGCTTCGATATTTAGTTCATCCGAATCAATTCAAAAATTAGATCGAAAAACGCTAGCGAATGGTGTTCGGCACAATGTTCGTCAATCACCGCTAGCATCTAGCCGCAAACGTTCAATGAAACGAAATCGTCAATATTCTCAACATTTGCGCCACAAACTGCGACCACCACCATCTCAAAGTGCGACAACAGACAGTGAAGCCGAACCACAGCAACGGAGAAAGTCTTCGGTAGCTTACAATTCGGTTTCGGAAAGTGGGTTCGATGAAGATATGACTTTAGTACGAGACTATGATATTATATCGCCGATAGAAAACCTATCGATTAATGGGAATCAGATAGGTAACGTTGATGATCTGGATAGAAGATCAAATATCACTTTTAATTCTCGGCGTACGGATGATGAAGGACGGTCGACGGGGGTAGTTCAAGTACAAAATGGGTTTTTGCGATTACTACGAGACTTTGTTTTAATATTACCGGACAACGTAATACAAGAAGTGCTTACATGCTATGTTACAATGGATATAATATTAGTATTGGCTAGTCATCGTGAACCAAGCGTTCGAGCATCAATTGTTCGTCTGTTGGCCGTAATGTGCGATCGTTGGAGTGCGACAACGATTGCTCAATACAAACGTGCCAATTATTGGCATCACTTTGCCAACCAAGTATCGTTAAATATAGCAAATTTTGATTTGATTGAAGCTTGCTCGCATTGGATAACCGGTTCATGTTTGCCGTTACATGAAATTGTTTTGGAAGCAAAAGTTACAGCTGTTCATCCATGTGGATTTAATGCCCTGTTTGCTGTATTATCTCACTCTTTATTGGACGTACATTTAATTCGATTAACTTGTCTGTTGATTGATAAAATTTTTGATAATTCAATATGGGATATAAGACAGGGTATGATTGATAACGGTTTACTGACAACAGCTATTAAGTGTCTAGTACGATTTTATTCTAAATGGGGTACCGGACAGGAACAATGTTTAGATAGTTTACATCAAATGTTTTGTTCAATTGGACTAGCTTCGCTTCAATCAACCGGAACAATACATGTAAGTTATTTATTTATTAGAAGAATATTATTAATAGAAGTTTATTACTTATTAGAAAGAAAACCACGCAGATCTTTTGAACGGGTAGGGCGTTACCTTCTACTGTTTTTAGATCGGCTCCTTCCCAAGGTTTAATATTACCTATGTTTTTTACCAATCAATTTCGGCTGGCTTCATGGGCACAGGTAAAGAGGATCCATCCCGGTTTACGGGTACAGCTCAAGAAGCGTACTTGTGGTTCATCAACAGGGATTTACGAACTTCTTTTTTGACTTTGCACCAAGTCAAGTTGGGTCGCGTCCAGGGATTGACAGGGATATGCAGTAGGTAGGATTCCTACCTTGAATCCGCTGACATCGACCTTGAACGACATGTTGTTTTTAGGCATTTTACTTGGCTGTGGAGGAGTCCCCTTCTGTCTGCCTAGTTCTTTTGGCCGCCTGTTGTACTGATTTCCCAACAGCTGTCTTTTTGATGTGTTTCTGGTCGCGCTTATCGAGAATTTGCTTCAATGCAACTTCGTAAGCAATACCTGATATGAGGCCTTTTGGCCTCTTTCTTGATGCGCCACTTAGGTTTGTCCGTTTTAGGCTCAATTTTTCAGGGGCTACGTTCTGTACATCTTCTAGTGAGTCCGGGTTAACAATCTCCACTACAGTGTCCTTAGAAGATAGCAACAGGTCATTTTCTGACCCGGAGTCTGCGGAGATTCCCCGATTTAGTTCAGCAAACTAAACTAAATTCGCTATCGCAGTGGACCATTTTGGACTCACGCGGAAGCGTAGTAGTAACACTGCGCGCAGCCTGTTGCTGTAACGTCGCTATCAGTTTTTGTGTTTGTATTGGTATCCATATGATTCCCACGAGTACCGTGGGAAATTATGGTCCCGGATGTCGAGATAAGGCTACATTAAAACCAGAGGTCGCCCGGTACCTGGAGTTCACATACTAAGAACTGAGCGCTCCCTCAGCCACGCAGCTTTCGGCGCATGAGTTCCACCCTGGCTTAAGACAAACCGCCCGTTAGCCAGCGTGGAATGCTTCCCCACCTGTTACCAGGGTCCACCAACGAAGAGGTCGACAGTTTGATTCAAGGACCCCCTACAAAATTCGATTAAGCTGAGCATATGAAGATTTTCATTATATACTCACAATTACAAAGTGTATTTCATGGTTCATTGTTTCACCTGAGTTAGGTTTCATAGATTTCTAAAGCAATCAACCTACCGAATGGACGATAGTCAACCAGCTTGTGTCTAGTTTTTGGGTCTAGAAGGAAACTCGTTCTCCCAATTCTCTCAAAGGAAGGATTATTCTTAAAGTGAATCATCATCCTAATACAAATCACATCTACTACATCTTTTCTGTTCAAAGAAAGTAGCAGTGCCTGGATCAATTTTCTCTTTGAAACCTAAACTTGGGTTTATTCACTTGTATTTGAAAACAGAACCTTCAGAGAATTGTCAATACACGCTACCGTGGGATGTAATGATACTAAATACTTTTGAGAACGACGAAATTGGAATTTAGTCTTATTTCAGGTACTTTGGGACATGTTGAACGGATTAACATTTGTTGAACAGAATCGAAATGGAATAACTTTCCGAGGTATACGGGGTACACACGCATATATCTTAGATCATCTTTTGCAAACGTTCTTTCCGGACAATCGAGATTTAGTCGATTTACGTTTTCGTTTCAATGGTAAATGAAATTATTCAATAAACAAATATATTTAATTTCTTATTCCATAAATCAATTTCTAGCTTCAGAAATTGATTTAATGAAAAGTCAACTATCGTCAGCCGAAAAGAAGGCTCGTTTTGATTTACTTACCGATCATGCGGTTAAATTCATTACAAACGTTGCTCCATCCCATGTTCCAACAGATTCCGAAATCCAATTGATACAGAAATTTGTATCAATTGTGATAACAGGTTATCAAAAATGTGGTCACATCATTCCATGGGCACTCTGCCCATCGCGACCCTTACAATTGAAATTATTTGTCTGTCGATTGTTATGGCATCATTCCCGATCTGGTCAACTACCGACATTACCGTGTGATGGTAAATTGGTGAAAACAATGGCCCAATCATTTCTGATGTCTGATCGGGAGATAATTCCATCATACGAATTAGATTACGTAATTAAAATTTGTACAGCGCTGGGTCCAATGCAAAATACGGCTTGGAATCTCTCACAGGCATTAGAGAAGATGGAATTGGCGAGGGAGTATAGTTGTCGCGAACAAAATCCAGCTATTGAACGATCGATCTTCAAATTTGAAACAATCACGCAAAATTGTATTGAATCGGCAATGAAGATAACACGAAATGTAGTAGAACTTCAGAATACGGAACGCGGAATATTAATGCATCAGATGAGAGCTTACGATGAGAATGAATTGACCGAAGAATGGAAATTAATAATCGATCGGATGACTCATGAAGGGGCGCCTTGGCACTTTGCTAACGGTTATCCAAAGTAAGTGATTGTGATTAGTTTGTTAATTAAAACAAATTTCTGAAATTTATGTTTTTAGTTCGTGGGAATTAAATCAAACAGAAGGACCGGGTCATGTACGAATTCGCATGCAACGTTGTAAATTGGATATTGCGGATAAATTTCTCTTACCCGAAGCGCCGAGTCGTAAGCGTGTATACGCGCTTTTCTCCTATCTACGATCATCGTTCGTTCAGCGACCGAACTTCTCATTAAACGACCAAGTTTTGTACACATTTTTGTGTCGACAAATTGCCATCGATGCTGAAATTAAGGGCGAAATTATTCTAACGGAATCTCATCTGATTTTCGTTCCAAATGATCTGGAAAAGGATCCGATTCGCTTGGAAATAACCACAATAACGGAAATTTGGCCGCGCCGATATCAACATCAATCCACAGCATTGGATTTTGTCCTCGAAACAAATATTTCCGTATTTTTTGTATTCGATACCGAAACCGATTATGATATATTAATGAAATATTTTGCCGATAAGGTGGTTAACGGTGCTGAAATTGGTAAATTACAAATGCTCATGCAACAATGGAAGGAAGGACAATTGACTAATTGGGATTATTTGATGGGATTAAATCAAATATCCGGCCGTACATATCAAGACTTAATGCAGTATGTAGTGTTTCCATGGATTATTGCCAAATATGATACGAATACGATAGATTTAAGTAAAGAGCAAACGTATCGAAAACTAGATAAACCAATTGCTATTCAACATGCCGAAAATGAAATTCATTACATCCGAAATTATGAGGTGATTTATTCAAGTTTTTTTTGTTATTTCAGACCTGATATCTTAATCTTTTTGTTATTCCCCTTCAGTATCTAAGTCAACCATTACCCAATAGTAGCAGTACAAATCAAATGGCAGCCTATCATTATGGATCCCATTTCTCGAATTCTGGTATCGTACTACACTTTTTAGTGCGAATACCACCATTCACTCGATTCTTTCTTACCTATCAAGATAATAATTTCGATATACCAGATCGTACATTTCATTCAGTTCAAACGACTTGGCGATTGGCTAGCAAAGATTCTCATACCGATGTAAAAGAATTGATACCAGAATTTTTCTGTTTACCCGAACTATTTGAAAATATGGAATGCTTTAATTTCGGGCATCGACAATCGGGTGAATTGGTTAATAATGTCGCTCTGCCGTCATGGGCAAACGGATCTGCTAGATTGTTCACATTAATACATCGCCAGGCATTAGAATCGGATTTTGTAAGAAAAAATCTACATAAATGGATTGATTTAATTTTTGGTTATAAACAAACGGGACAGCCAGCAGTTGAAGCGATCAATGTATTCCATCCAGCAACGTACATTGGTTTTTCGGTCAATGGAATTGATGATCCGGTTGTTCGGATGGCTATGGAAACTATGATCCGAACATATGGTCAAATGCCTAAACAATTATTCAAAACCCCTCATCCGGAAGCTATATTTGCCCAACCGTTACGGACTAATTCGATAAATAAGAGATCTCAACACTTAAATATTTTATCAACAGTTTTTGGTTTGAAATGGGGCCCTTTTACTGGTTCACCGTCATTGAGTGAACCAATGGCATCGAAAATCTATCGACAGAATGAAATTCGTTTTTCCTATTTAATAGCGATGTTAGGCACAAATGTAATATATGGTCTACCATATGGATATAATTTAATACAAGGAAACGATACCGATACTATGAATTTAATATCATGGTCAGATGCGGATGGTATTGTTCGGGTCAAAACATTACACGATGATTCTCAACCAGCTCAACCGTTACTACATAATCATTCAATCGATCCAATAACCGTTTGTGGTACATCACCATCGGTTGGCCAGCTATGGTTTGGTCATCGTTCCGGTCGCATCACCATTTATCAATGCATTAACGAATATTCGAACAAATATCAACATAAAACTCGTTCATTTGAATCTCAATTGTCATACAATTCGGCTACATTTCGGAAAATTTCATCAAAAAGTAGTAGCGGTAATAATTTGGGATTGAATATATTTCAAAAATTAAATGTAGACAGCGAACCGTTAGCTATAGGAAGCGGTACCGTTCATCGAACTGATGATGGTTCGATGCGATGGAAGGGACCAATTGTTCTCATAAGACATACTGACGAAATAACGGGAATTGAATTGTGCCCGGAATTTCGAATTGTCGTGTCTATTAGTCAGGATGGATTAGCTGTAATTTGGGATATGAATAGGTAAGATTTGATCTGACTTACAAGCAAAGTTGTAGAGTCCTAAAGATATCACGAAAACATCCATAATTTTGGTCTTGTAAATTTGTAAATTTCTGGCACATTTATATTTTATTGAAATAGTCTAGGTTCGTGCAATTATTAGAGAATAAATATTGTAATAAATAAATATCTTTCTACCAAGCCAGTGGTTTACAGGTAGAAATGACTAGACACTTTGTTAGACGAATAATCTTTTACATAAATTTATTGGTGATTTTATTTCTATAATTAGGCTGCAGTACGTTCGAACTATAGATAAACTATCAACGACAGTCCATACCGCTATATCATTGTTAACAATAAGTCCAACACTTGGTGATATTGCAACAGTTCATATCCCATCAATATGTCATAAGCATTCAATCGAACATTCAAATGATGTGGACATCATGGACGGTGAAGAGGCTATCGAAAATAATTTGGACAACACGGAGGATGATTTTGTCTCTGTACCGTTTGATTTAACGGATAAAACCTTGCTTAGAGTACATACAATCAATGGAAAATATGTTAGTCATGTGATTATCGATGAAAAAATACTATGCTGTGGTTATTCATCGATGAAGGAAGGGACTGGCGTTAATGTGATTGCCACATCAATACGGGGTGGTATTATTCGGTTATGGTCTAGTTGGGATTTAACATTGATTCGTGAATTTTCAATGGACGACCGAATCAATATAATTTCATTAACATACTCTACATATCAACATTTGGTGTTGTTGCGCGAGGACAATACAATACAAGTGTGGGAATCGCCTGGCCTACCTGGTTGTACACCGAAATTTCCACAGATATTATTTAATAAATGGAATAATTTTTTAGAATAGAGAAAAATGCCTATGCCGAATGTTAATTATTTACTTAGGTTTGTAAGGACACTGTTTGTTTGTTGGTTTTTTTTTTCCTTTTGTACTTATAGAATTTCTAGATTGACTTTCGTATTTAAAATAAATGAATATTTTATAACGTAAATTTTTAAATATTTATTATTTAATTTACATTAAGAGTCTCTACATTATATTTGATTTTGTTAACTTCTAGTAAATATGCACCAGATAATATTAAGTTATAAGCAATCGGAAAGTAGAAAAAAAATTGCGAATCATACAATTTTTCATCCGTTTTGAGAATTTGTGGAGGTCTAAGTAGTAAGGAAAAGAAGTATACCATGTTATAGGTTCTAACTAGACGTGACTAAAATGACTGTGGGCGAGATGGACCACGATTGTCGGGGATAAGAATGTAAAAACTAGTCTACCTCAGTGTTTCTACTCGTCTAAAACTTTCAAACCTCAGCTTCACTCTAATTTAAATTTCAAATATTATCAGCGAAGGTAAACACTTTTTTTCAAATGATAATCAATCTACAGTTAAACAAATCTATTTTCAATACGTGTACAAGAGGTGTACAATAGATCTATTGATTTACACGAATTTTAGTTACCGATTAGATCAATTTTGTATGGAGGCAAAAATTTGCATGAATTTCGTAACGTAATAGGGAGGAAAATTAAGTTCCATGATTTAGCCATATTGTAATAAACATCATACTGACCGTATAATGGGAATACTGATGGAGTGATGTTGGATACTGATGAAGATTTAAAATATTTTAATTTTCAAGCATCAGTATCGGCAGTATTACTGATCGTGTGAAATTAAATAGTTTTTAAATGGAAATTTGAAAAGTTTCAGTTTTACTAGGTGCATCATTTAAGCAGGAAGTGTGGGAAGTGAATGTACTGGAGCAGTTATAATCGATAATTCCGTGATCGGAACGGTTTAATCAAGTGTACGTAATTTTTCCTTCTAATGTGTTACCATAGATAAATGTAGTTACTGGTAGATGACCAATCTCATATAAGGAAAATGACGCAAAATGTGTATAACAATGGAAATGGATCCAAATCGCTTATAAAATTATGGATCCGAATTATTTTACTCAGAAATAAA
>JANTOP010026016.1:0-12400 GCA_027564815.1 Symmerus nobilis | reverse complement strand
GGGCGGAGCTAGAAATTGTTTTAAATTCGATATTCAAAAAATTATGAAATTGCTCTTGCCGTGACAAGTCTTTATTATATCTTTTGGTTTATACCGTGAGCTTATCAGTAAGGCTAAACTAAAAATAGTTTTTAATATGATGTCGAGGCACATGGTTGCTAAGAATTAATTATTCTTCTTCTCCTTTTTCTATGGTTTCGTGTAAAGTTTTTACTAAAAGTGGTGCATTTCTTTAACTACCTAATTTCTCAACCCCATATTATTCCATTCTACAGTAAAACTATATACAAATAATTCTTTAAACATCGGGTGGAGTTGTTAAGTGTGTCCGAATATAAATTTATATTACTCACCATCATATTACCTAAACCCATTACCCATAATTTTAAATTATAATATCAAATAGACAAATTAGATAGATTAGAGACGAATTAGAGGAAAATGCTGTTTGGACTTAATTACTTATATCAAGAAGAAATATTTCGGAATATTATGTTAAATCATTGTGATTTTCTATAAAATAGTATTAAAGTACACTCTCGATTATCCGCGCTAATGCTGACCCGGATAATCCAAAAACACGGATAATCCGAACTATGCATTTTTATTTGTTTTCAAACATACATAATTCATTTATAATATACATACAGATTAGGGTGGCCGCGAAATATAAAAGTCTTTTTTTCTAGTTCTCATAGGCTAAAAACGTTTGGCTTGCTACAAAACTACAATATACATATATTAGTTTCGTGACGATTGACGAAATTTTGGAACTCGCTCACGAGCCCTAAAGTTTGAAATAAAGCGACTTTTCATCATTTTTCATAATATTTATAAAACCTCAACCTTTTCAAAATGGAGTGTAACGTATTGGTACGACGAATATTTCAGGAGTTATATATTATAGGAAGAGCTAATAAAAGGCATTAGAAGTCTTTGAAAAGTGAAAATTTTTTTTTATTTTTCATGTAATATTTAAAATTCAAACAATATTACGAAATCGATCGTCCTCCAGGTTCAGAATCGTCCTCAAGAAGGTTTTATGAAGGGGTACCGAGCCGTGGAGGGCAAATCACCAGGTGCTGATAGCACTACTCTGCAAATTTACAAAAATTTTCACCGCCACGAATGACGAGTTCATTTTCTTAGTAAAATTTTCCGAAGATTCCGAATATCTTAATGGGTTTTTGTCAATTGGCTCCAAATTTTAGAATAGGAGTAGAGAATTTCATTACGAAAATTTTAACCATATATATGTCTATAGAAAAGTCATAATTTACGAAACTATAGCATTTTATTGACATCAATGCAATAAAAATTTAATATATTTGCATACAGGGACCCAGCGTGTTTCTTATCTTGATACAACGGAATATCTCGAGAACTGTTAATCAAATTAAGAAAAGGTCAAAATTATATTTGTTAGTCTCTGGAAGGCTCATTCAATGCTGCCTAACTCGAACCCTGACCCCATCACCTGGGGATGGGGCGGGGGGAATATTGAAATCTTGAATGGGAACCCCAATTTTTTATTGCAGATTCGAATTCTACGCCACCAAATACGTAGGTTTTGCTCGAAACTTTTTTTTTGATTCGTTATAGATGGCGCGGTAATATCAAAAAATACATAATAGCCAGAATTCCTGAAATATTCGTCGTACAAAATCGCTACACCCCATTTTGTAAAGGTGAGTTTACATAGAAAACGTTTATCGTATGTTAACGTTGCTATCTTTAATATATATTTTTGTTGAAAAATGTTGAAAAACTTTTAGGGCTGGCTTTTTAAGGCTTTTTTCAAACTTTAGGGCCCATGAGCGAGCTAAAGTTTCATCAATCGCTACGAAACTTTTTATTTTGTAGTTTTGTAGCAAGTCGAGCGTTTTTAGCCTATTGGCGAATTGGCGTTCAAAATTGGATTTTTAGAATTGGCGTTCAAAAATATTCTTCCATACATTTGGCGGCCACCTTAATATAGATATGTACATATTTAAAAATCCGATTATAATTTTTTATTTACATATTAATAAAATCTGTGATTCTCATTAAAAAGAAGACGCAAATTCTCATTAAAAATAATGAATTAAATAATAATCATTAATATTCATATGTATATATTTTATTCACGGATAATCCGCAAACCGGATAATCCGCACCCGGATAATCGAGAGTACACTGTATATTAATATACTCTGCGTATGTACTGCCCCCTTGTGCATAATTCAGTATTTTAAATATTATTTCAGCCGAGATACAATTCGCTTTAAGTACACCAACCAATGACAAGTTTACACCAACATCTTGTTATTAGTAGAAAGCTTTTACTAGAAAATCGAGAAATGTTTCTGTGCTAAGGTATAAAATAGTAACTTTTACAATTTAAAGCTTATGTAATAAAGATATGGGAAGCACCATACACACTTTCGTCCATTGAAATGTAGTTTTTTATAAATCGCTAAAGGTAGGTTTTTCGATGTTTTATTTCCAAAATTGAATTCACAAAATGTGAGATAATGTGTGCCTTGCCTTTTTGTATATAACACCATACGAATAAACTAACATACATACATAATAACTTGAAAAAGGAGAAAAATAAAACAGAAATAACAATTTCACATTTATGCGATATTTTATCATTTTTCATTACCAAAGTCATTTGGCATTTGTTTGACTTGGGTGTTGGGGTGTTCGTGCACAATGATTTTTGGAACAGTTCCATTTTTCAATTTCATATTGGTTTTTAGTCCTTTAAACTTTCACCATATTTCGATGGTTACATTTTTATAAATTTTAAGACATTAATTTGTTCATTAGTTTTATGGGAACAATTATGCATAAGTCCAGGAGAAAATGATTGGGAATTCAGTTTTTCTTCCGAACCACCATTTAATCATTCGCACTGGTTTTAGAAGTCACCTAAAATTTTCAGGTTAGGTGGACCTTACTGCCGAAGAAAGCAATTCTTTCGTTGCTTTCTATATCTGAAATGACAACCTTGTTTAAAATAGCACTAGAATAGTCCAAAATAATCGATTAATATTATCTTCTTATTTGCCCGATTAATCGGTTTGTAATCACTAAAATTAGCTTATTATCCTCGCGATAAGTTAATTGTTAGTTTGTGTCCTTGTCGTATCTATGAGTTGCCATGTACCATCCGATATTCATTTAAAGATGAATCTGATTTTGAGCTCTGTTGTCTGAAGAAATTCTCATGACTTTATAAACGGTTAAAAAATTAAATGGAATATATAGGTTGTTGGCATTTTATATTTTTAGGATCCAGCCATGTATTTCCCCTTTCTCAATTAGTTTTAATTAAACCAAATAAAGATAAGCGAATTTCAGACTTTCGAGATTAGAATTGTAAACAATATATAGTACCATACTTTCCTCATTTCTCGGTCAGGGTAGTTAATAACTTTTTAATATTTCTTTTAACAATTTGCTGTAAGGGGTTAAGAACATATAATATTCCAAAATAAATATCAAATAATATTAAGGAATATTTTTTTATATGGATTTTACTCAGTTGGTGATGTTAAGGTGGGTCATGTTAAGTTGGATAAAAACTGGTTTGCCGCAGGTAAGAGATATTAAAATATTATTAGTTAACTCGTTTGCTACCAGGGTCTCATTGGAAAAACGTCCACCACAGACCAGGATTTTTTTCGTGATTATTGACACCAACTGATTATTGACTACTAAATGCGATCTTGGCTCAATTTTTGACATTTTGTGACCTTCCTTGTTTTTTCCATGTAGTCTTTATATATGTAATGATGGTATCTGATAACAAAACGGTGTGTCACGTCACACATATGTGACGGCTGATAGCCAACCAGTTAAATACTTTTTAATTTTATTGGGTTACAAATTTTGTTGGTTTGAGAAGATAAACATTTTCATTGAAATTTAAGGTTTTTCCGTAAACAAACCAAATATTCTCTTTACAATGAGAAATCGGCACCTTATATTATACAGGTGTCCCTCGAGACACGCGGTTAATTGGTTCCGCTTATCTCGAAATCGCGTAAGTCGGAATTAGTGCAAACTATTAGATTTCGTTCCTTGTAACTGGAAACCGCGTAACTTGAAGTTCGAAACTCATACAGAAGAGAAGGTTTCGTTCCAAGTGCAAAACTTATGTAATTTGAATACAAAAAATGTTGATTATCTAGTTTTAATTTCAGAAACATGGAAAAAAATCTAAATCTAAAAATCTTCATATAAATATTTTATTAAACTGTATTGCGTTAGAGAAGCAAAATTCTAAAAATTATATCTCAAAAACCAGACCATCTGTCTGCGTAAATTTGATATGATATCTATTAGAATTAGAGCTTTGGAAAAAAATATTTCTTTGGGGGTATCTTTCTATCGGAGCGGGTGAAAAATTGAAAAAACTGAAATAACCAATTTTTTTATTAGGAAATTTTTTTTCAAATTTTTTTAATATATATTATATAATATAATTTTAAAGTATCTTTATCAAAACCGCGCAACTCGAGTACCGCGTAATTCGAGGTATGCCGCAATTTTTTACCGCGTATCTCGAAATTCGCGTATCTCAAGTACCGCGTATCTCGACGGATGCCTATAATTTATATTTTCATAATATAAACATTAGTTTTGATTTATTACATCTATGGGTTACTTGTTAATGCCCAATGTAAAAATTTCAGTCTAAAATTCTAGCCATTAATTTTTTTTAAATCAAGCCATCTCAACTAACTATGTTATCTACAAAATATTACTAATTCGCAAATATTGTGTAGCTTTTCCAATTTATCACAACAAACCTAATTTCAATATTGCATATAACATATAACCAAAATAATGTGCCCTTTATTAGCCTATAGAAATATCTATTTTACGTAAAATTATATTGTTTACTAGCATCAACTACCCTGTATTGTTCGGGGATTCATAATTTAAAAGCCCGATTCACCATCTACCATGCCGAATAAGTCATGATCTACTTACTAATCAACGATAATTGATATAATATCACGATTTGTTTGAACGATATTTTCTAAATTACAGCCGAATCCCACATAAGTTATTCATAATTCGATCTAACTCCGTATTTGTATTTTCCTAAAGTTTTCAATTAAAGATTAATTTTGAAAATTGTTGGTTCTTTGCTAGCTTCGAGAAAGATTAGCTCTAAATATTTACCAAGCGAATACGAATTTCATAAAGCGTTTTTTCATTCCGAATTATAGTTCTTCTGATGATCTGCACTCCAAAATATTGTACAGTTCTAAATTTAATAGATTCCGCATTTCCAGTTTCTTGTGCAGTTCATAATGAGTAAACTCTGCCAATAGATCAAGGAATTCAGGAATGAATTGAAAACAGACAGACATTCATATTCTCATTTTTATAATGAAAAACAAACAAACTACAATTTCACTGAAAGGATTCCCAGAAAATTCGTTCATATAAATCTGTTTAAACTGAACTTGGTTTGTACGGCAATTGGGGATGGGTTAATAATAAAATTTCAGTAACCAATTTCTATAGATTTAGTGAAATGGGGCTTACAACATCCTTTTATAGATAAAATGTGTTTATTAGAATTGTTTTACATATTATACAATGTTCTCTTAAAACAATTCCTTTATACTCCCAAAATTCTTCCTGTAGTTTGTGTAATGAAGCCGTAATGTAGTAAAGGATGATAAGGATCAAAATACATATCGTCAAATTAAAAATGATCAAAATGAAAATTCGGTGCAACTTTGAGACATTTATTCTATCTATTCCGTTAGAGTAAAATGCTCAGAAAAAATTAATTTGTCTTAATACCCTTTACCAAATGTTTGCCATAATATTCTCTTTAACTGTGTATTCCTATACATATAATAAATGCAGGTTTAACAATTTATCAATGGGTATTTTCGTGATTATAGTATATAACAAACAGTATGTTCGTTTAGTAATATTTAAGAAAAATATAAATAGTAGATAGGACATTTCAGTATGGGATGAAACATGCAAATCGAATGCAATTTCGATATTCTTGTTGGATTAACAAGGAGAAAAACCTTTACGATATTTGAGATTATAATTAAAATTGATTTCAAACGGATATTTCTTTGAGAAATATCATCTTGTTTCAGGGAAAGAATTAACTAACAAACTTGCCAAATGTAGTACTAGAACTTTTGTCACTAATTACATTATAATATTAGTGTTTATAGATAATAATATCCGATATAGAACAATTTGAAACGGTCTCAACTCAACTAGGATTTAGGAGGGGCGGCCGCAGGTCCAGCGAAAGTGATGGTTTTCTATGCTTATACTCGTACAACGACAATATATAAAACAGACAGACAGACAGAAATATAAAACAAAATTAATTAATCGTATTCTTGCACAATTTCAGGACGATGGTACATACGGAAAATGGTTAGATCTCACATATAAAATCCTTAAGTCGGTTTCACACACCAGCGCGAATCTGAAAAGCTATCAGGCAATTTCAGCATCTGGTAAGCTGTGTTCGAAAATTCGTTACCGTTTATATGATAAAAATATTGATGAACTATGCTTTCAACGTCTACTACTTTAAAGAAAAGCAATAGATGTGGAAATAAGAAATTCGAAATATGAATGTTCCTTAATTTTCTTTCGGATTTCTTTACTTTTATTTTTATTCCTGTACCTGATTACTGAGAAGTAATGCCGGGGTAAAGTGAACAGCCATATATAAAAAAAAATAATAATAACCCGTACTTTGTTTGTCTTTTAGTAAAAAAATAGGAATAATCGAAAGCAAATACACCTATCCCTCGTTTAACGAAATTAATTCACTCACGAGAACTTGTTCGTAAATCGAAATTTTGTAAAACGAATTTTGCATTTTTGTAATATTTTTTTGAAGTGAAACTTCTTTGCGGAGGGTAAACCAAAAATTGATGTAACGGAAGTTGGTTGGACGTTTGGCTTGTCAGCGTTTAGAATTTTTTCTATACTGAAAATAAAGGGGAATGTGTTCCTTACTGAATTCAGCATTTGGCTTGCAAGTCGTTTCGAAGTCAGAGAATTTAAAAATAACATGAATCTCAACAAACCGAGAGCGAAAAAAAGTACTTGTATTTTATATGGGACTGAATCCTCTCCAAACGTGTCCGGCTACCATATTGAAATGATAGAAAAATATATATAAAACAACAACAATGAATTTAATAGTATAGAGTAGCGGCAAATTTCTTCATACAAAAACACACTCGCTTCAGAATCGTAAAAAGCGAGTCGTGTATTTTGTCAAAGGGGAATTTATATAGGAATCGGCCATAGTTGATTGAATATTGAGATAATTTTACTAACAGAAAGTCACGATTTTATGTGCAATCAGCCATTCGTGTTAAATACTCTCTATTTTCAGTTCGAAATATTTCCATACCGAAAATGGGGAAATGTCAATGCAGTGTACTGAAGTCAACATTTGGCTTGCCAGTCGTTTCGAAATATTTCCATACCAAAATAAATACTGAAGACAGACAGACGTCAAAACCAGTTAAATTGAGTTAGGAAATGGAGGTGCAGTGTGCAGACGCCAAATACTGAAGACAGTATTTTTTTCAGTTACAGGGTGACCCAAAAAAAGTTTTTCTTTTACAGGGTGACCCAAAAATGTTTTACCCGATAATTTTTTTCTCTCTTACAGGGTGATCCAAAATTTTGTTTCTTACAGGGTGACCCAAAAAATTTTGTACTCATAAATTTTATTCTCTTACAGGGTGACCCAAATTTTTTTTCTTACAGGGTGACCCAAAACCATTTGGACATTTTTAACTCAAAAATTTATTTCTCTTTTACAGGGTGACCCAAAAATTATGACAAATATATTTATATAAAATTCCTTGAAGATGTTCTACTAACTGGTTATGGAGAAAACCTAGTATTCCAAATTACCAACCTATTCCATATTACCAACTCTTACTCTATGAACTCTTACTCTATGATTTCGAAAATAGAAATTTTATTACGTAACATAGACATTGGTTTAATTTTGAAATTACGTTATAGCGAAATTTCATAAAAACAATTTTCGTTAAGCGAGGGATGGGTGTATTAGAAAATTTTCATAACTTTATTTGAGATGCGGGAACGGGTTATTTTTCCAGTTATTACTCATATTACAAAAAATGTATTGGCACCTATGATCTCGAAATTCCGAATTTAATTTTCTCAACCCACCCCATTGTATACTTATATACATTTTTTACTCATTTGTTAATCTTCAATGAATTTGGAACAGTTGTGGAACCTAAATATAGTTAGGATATTGGTCAGTAACTAAATTTAAATAATCTATATTAGCATTTTATTAGTTTAAGTTTACCAAATATTTTTCGTAAATCGATAAGATTAAAGTTGTACATTCATAACTCAAATATGAAATTTTAGGAAAATTGTAAGTATAAATTGTATCATTGTATATAATTAAATTCCCTAGACGAAATAAAGTAATGTTATACACGGTGAACAAATATTTTTCTAACCATAAACTCATAAAATATGATTAAAGTCTACAATAAATGTTCCTATTATTTGAAAAACTATTATTTTGGATATAATGAAGAACATTTGAGAATTTTTCATTAAATTTTTACAATTGTGTTCAAAAAGCATAGGAAATTTAATAAATCTTCCTCAAAATTTTCATTAAAATTAGGAAAATTACCCCCGAACAATATGAAAAGAAAAATTTATATTACATACATTACATACAATCTATTTAGTTTCAACATTCCGTTTGAAACATTTTGTGTATTGAAAAGAAAAATTTTCATGTAGAAGTTGGTACAATTCATAGAATTTTCACTTCCAAAAGGGTGATTCCATTTGTAACGGCCGCGACATTTATACGGTGTTTTTTAATGAAATTCGAGCAATAATGAAAGCATGCCAGATCTTTTATTTGAAAAATTCTTTAAAAAAATTAGAAATTTATCTGAGCTAAAATATTTGAAAAGCCACCGTATCTGAAGGAATCACAGGGTAAATATGTGCGTAACGGTCGTGACCGTAGAGATCTGCAACTCTGATCACTTTGATCTTTCATCTTGGTTGTAAAATTTTGAATCAATAGATTTGTCAATATTTTTTAAAGTGAAAGAGTGATCTCAAACAAAAAGCATTTCAGCAGCAAGAATTTCGTCATAATTAATTTACAAACATTTGTTTAAAATGTAACGGGCGCGATAATATTGTAAGATTTTGGAACTTTTCATATATGATATAAAATTCAGTTTTTATTCGTAACGATTTATTACATCAAATTCTTGAATAAAATGTTTGATTTCAAACATTTGATGATTCAGGAATAATAAGTTATTATAATTAACTTAAATTAGACACTTTCTTTTTCATAAAGCAGGGGTAAGTTCTCGTGGAAACCCCCAAAAGTAGTTAATAAAAGATAGACAAATATTTTGTAAGTACAGTAGAAATGGAAATTGATTGGTTAGAGGTATTTTCTTCCTAGTCTTCGAAGATTTATTTATCATCAACGCGATATTTATATTGATAATAAACTCGTTCCATAGATAAGATTTACAAGAACCAATTTTATCAGGAATTTTTTATTACTTCTACTGAACATAATTCGTCGAATTCGAATCAATTCAATAGAAATGGGAAGACGATAACGTTATAGGGATAATTGTATAATGCGAAAAATAAGAATGCTAATGATAAAAATTTTTGAAATTCCTGATTTGCTTTATTACGATATTTCTTAGAAATTGCTATTAATAATAATAATTAATTATTAAATAGAGCTATTTATTTGTCATTTTCTTTCATAAATATTTATTATAAATATGTAGTATTTACCTTAGTAATATTTCTGGGAAAGGTTATTAATTATACAATTCTTTCTTGATATTCGTGGGTTCATCATTCGTATATTTGATTAATCGCGGGTTTGATTATTCACACTTAAGGGGTGATAAATATATCTATCTGTTGATAAGATTTTTCTTTCTCTTTCGTTTTTTTCCGTTAATGGCGAATTTTCCTATACAATTTATTCCTATTTTGATTTATTGATAAACTTCCGTCCTTACCACACTTACCGTATAGGACATTTTGACAATTCTACCGTATGAGCATTTTTGACTGAAATTCTTAGGGGTTTTGTCATATCTGCAAAATGTATATACGGTAAGTGTGCTAAGGACGGCAGTAATGGACAAACATTTTTATAGAATCGAGAGTCGAATAAAAATACTACAATTTTTGTTTTATTATTTATTGTGGCTTGAAGCTCACAATATTTATTATTAGCAGTCTCCTAACTCGCTCATCACCTTATTTATTCGTTCAACTTTTCTCGGCGGCCACTTAACCGTAATCCATTTTTTTAAGATGCTTTTATCCAGTCACGATTTCACTGCTAATCTGCCCTGTTTCACCCCAGCATTATTGATCGAGTCGGTACATTGTTCTTTTCCCAATTTATTATCTTTTAAATTTGAGTCAGTGATGGGCTGGTGATGGGCTGGTGATGGGCCCCTATCTATCCTTATTATAACATGTATTTATTATATAAAAAAATATTTATAGAGGCCACTTACAATTCAAAAGCGACCATACTTGCAGTCGATAGAACTTTTCCATTGTACCAACATTATCGTTGATTCGGCTTCCCGTACATTTTTGGGTTCAAGTTTGAATTGGGGAAAGTTAACTGTATTATATTTAGAAGTATGATTTTCATCTATTATCCATTATTCATAAATAAACCTAAACTATTATAAACAAAACTATATTAATCAAAATTGTCTTAACTTTACTTATCGAACTTCTCAATTAAATAAGTTATATTTGCACTACGCCTTTGATACTCAGAATAATGGAAACAATAGTTACAATTAAGGCTATTGGCCGTCGTATTTAGTGGTATCGTGGTATCAATTTTATGTTGTTCATTGATAAATATCGTATTTTCTTAACAAAGTTATTCAAATAACTTTATCTTGTGAATATTCTTTATTTTTGGATATTGCCATATCCATTCTCGATGATATTTGAAATTTTCATGTTAATTTGTCTGTAAAGCAAATAGCTGGCATTGCACCCGTTTAGTTTTCCGATATATTCAGACCAATTAACTGCATAGATTTAGAACCATCTCAACATTATTACAGAGAGATATGCCAACACTTCAATCTCTGCGTGTTTTCTTACATACTGCTTTATATGGCTTTGAATTTGTCTACCAAAAGTAAGCATTGCAGCTTGGAATAGGTAAACCTCGATAGTACTATTGATAGTATTTGATATTTTTAGTTTCGGTGACTTATTTCGATTATTAACGAGTCTAGGTAGTCAATCTAGTGACTCATCCTATTTTGTTGTTTCTTTATTTCGATCATTTAATTTAGTCCATTGCGGATGAGTTATGCAGATGACTCTCATGCATATGAGTTAATTATCCTTGCCAACTTTCATGAATTTCTACTAATTAATTCCCGAGTTATTCAATTGGGAATTTTTTGAATTCCTGCAAACCTCTATTTTTTATTAGATTTCTACAGCGTTAGATGAATTGATTATCTCAACCAATCCCCATTAATTTCTGTTGATTTATTTCCTAGATATTCAATTGGGAATTTTTTGAATCCATGGAAACCTCTATATTTCTTTGAATTTTTGTAACGTTAGGTGAGATGATTATCTCCACTAACTTTCATTAATTTCTGTTAATTAGTTTCTGAGATATTCAGTTGGGAATATTATGAATCCATTGAAACCCGTATTTTTAATAGGATTTGGTAAAGTATTAGATGAGTTAACTTCTAGGTATATGTGGGGAAATATATTGAACATGTCTTCAAAATTTCAGTGCAATACATTAGGAGTTATTACTATTTTAATGTAATTTAGGTAAAGTTCTATGTGAAAAATACGGACTGTAATGTGTTAACATACCTGGCAGACTGGAGATGTTGCGCTGTTAAGGTGGCAGACTGGGTTTAATTACTTTTTTATGCTACAAATAAACTTTTCACCAAGTTTCAAGTGTTTTTAAATTAGTCAAAACTATTTTCAAAACGACAGATCCACGCCTTCCACATAGCCACATGTTGCGACACCGGAGTGGCAGACTGGCGGGATGGTTTTTGGCAGTGGCTAAACAACCGGTTTTGGTGCATTTGACAAGTTTTTCGATGAGGCACAATTTGTGACGCTAGCTCTCGGGCTAATATATTAAACAGAAATAAAATTCAAAAACAACAAACAAATTATATGAACATAGGGTAAGTGTACCAATAGTCGGCAGTTTAACGTTTTTTAAGGTTTAAATTGGTGTCCTGATGCATACAAAATATGCTGTTGGATTGACAACTAGACATTCTATTGCACGAAATATCAT
>JANTOP010026004.1:0-27531 GCA_027564815.1 Symmerus nobilis | reverse complement strand
GAAAAAGAAAAATACGAACCTGTTTGTTTTATTATTTATTTTAATTAATTCGTTTTTAATTTGGTAAATTGCCGTAATTCATATTTAATAGATTTAAATTTATATATATGGATAAGGAATATTGGAAATAAAAAGAAATTAACTAAATTTCAATGTACTCAATTTCACAAGTAACATTAAGAGCCATATATAAGATACAAAATGAAAATAAAAATAATTAATAATTATATATAAATATTTAAAAATAAAAATTTTAAAAAATAACAAAGATGTTTTTGAATAATTTACTTCTATTTATTAAACAAAAAAAAAATTGTAATTGTAATATTTAATAACAAAAAAAAAATAATATATATAAAAGAATGGAAAATTGTAATTGAAAAATCGACACTTTTAAATATATTGAAATATTGAAAGAAAAATATCAAATAAAATTGGTTGAAAAATAGTGAAATTTATATTGAGTTTTATTTGTTATAATTTCTTTCCCTTTCGAATTTGGGTAGCTCTCAAAAAATCAGTGGAATAGTTGAATTAATTACGGGTAATACTTAATATAAGTAATTAAAATAAAAACAATTATATTTACAATATAATATAACATTTGAATATTCACTTACCCAGTCATCAGAACGACCTCTTTCATTAACGATTCCGATGAAAATTTAAAAATGAAATTACTAAAATTAAAATAAATTTAAAAGGAAATCGGCGCGGAACATTTTATTTCAATACATTGCTACCTTACCAAATCACTCGATTTAAAGTGTATACCGTTTAATTTATTATTTATTATTTAATTTTTTAATTTTAATCGACCGATAATCTAAGAGAAATCAACCTATAAATTTTAAATCAACCCCACAAATTTATAAATTTAATATTAAAAAGATTAAATTTACTCGACCATATGTCTTACAATTCTATTATTAATTTAATGGCGAGATAAAAACGCCATTCTGTGTTAACCTATCGTTTTTTAAAAGGATAAAGCTTTTCAACTCACAATTCTTAAATTATAAAAAGACCCCCGTAAATACTAAACCATTATCGCGTTACGCGAATTTTAATTTTTTTTTTTTTAATACTTAGGATAGGAATTGAATGCGATTTTAAAGGAAATAACGCGGTGGAAAATACACAGTTATTATTCGAAGCGTACATTTGATTATTTTAAAAGCTGGAAAAGAAAAAGAGTTGGATTAGTAACTTATATAAAAAAAAATTTTATAGAAAGAAAGGTAAAATTGAACAAATAAATGTTTGCAGATATTGAAAATAATTGCAAAAAAATCCACTTATATTTCTATTCTTAAATTCATTAATTTTCCTAATTATATTTCGTTCCGAATATCTTATATTCGAAGGAATGAAAAGTTGGTTGAATCTTTTTTTTTGTATAAGCACCAAAAACAACCCCATTCTTAAGGTAGTAGCCCGGTGTGACGACCGAAATTTCGACGTTTGTTTCATGAATTTTTAAAAAAGTAAATAAAATGCGATCGTTTTGAAATTTTTAGATATATTGGTGTGTTCACCACAAAAAATTTTTTTTTTCACTTAATTTTACATTTATTTATTTATAATTTTTTGTATTAAAGTGGAAGTAAGTGTCAAAGGTTTTCAAAATTAATTTATCATTAATAAATTGAACGTTTTAAAGGTTACGTATTTAGCTATGTGTGTATAATAACGGGTAAAATTTTTTGCCATATCGGTTGAATAGTTTTTAGTCAGTGCTTCCCCGAAACAACTCACCTTTTTTCGAGGACCTAATTAATGTAAAATTAAGTCAAAAAAAAATTGTTTGTACACTTCAAGACACCAATAACAACAACTATAAATTTCAAAACGATCGCATTTTATTTTCTTATTTAAAAAAATTCATGAAAAAAACATCGAAATTTCGGTCGTCACACCGGGCTATAACCTTAAACAAAATTATCCATTTAATTCATGGCTTGTAACTCTGGTAACAAACTTCAAAATAATCTAAAAGATCGAATGAATACGGTGAGACTCTGTTACCGTATGTAATAATTCTATCGTATTTAAGTACAGTTATCTCCAGGCCCGCCGCTTCTATAGGAGTGAGGATGTTCATCGCACACGGGCGCCCCTCTAAAAGGGCGCCATTGAGAGCAAAATGCTAAAATTAAAATTTAGTAAACAAAACTTTTTATATAAATTCATCAAAGTAATATATATCCTTCGTATAGAAATTGTATGGCCTCAGTGGTGTGTCTGCCTGTGCAGTCTAATGCGAAGAAGGCGCAGAGCACACCTGAAATATAAATTTATATTATTTATCATTTAATAACTTTGTCAATAATCAATCAAGCTTATCAAAGCTTTTAATTAAAATATAATAATATATTATTCATTATCAAATCTATGTTATCCCCCGATAAATGAATTGAATTGAATTGAAGGCAAATTATCATGAAGGTATTCGAGATTATTGAAACATTTTTTGGGAAAATTTGAAATTAAAAGGGCCTAATTAAATAAATTATATCCAAATTAAATAAAATGACATTTTAATTTTAAGTTTTCAACGAGATTTTTAAACCTTTATTTTAGAAAATGTTAACATTTCGTTAATGGGCCGTTATTTGGATAGAAGATAGTTTTTTTAACGTAAAAAATAAGTTCGAAACTTAGTTCTTTCGTTGAGCTTTTGGTTGGATATGTCTGGATAGTCTGGGATAATTTCATATTTCATTTAAATTTAATCAATAGGATAAAAATTAGATTCCAAATTATATAAAATCACATTTTAGAAAATATTGACCTTTCGCTAATGGGCCGTTATCTGGATAGAAAATAGATTTTGAACGTAAAACTTCAGTTCGAAACTTAGAGCTTTTAAGAGTTTGGTTGGGCGTTCTGCCAGAATTTAATATTTTATTTAAATTTAATCAATGGGATAAAAATTTGATTCCAATTTATATAAAAAGATATTTCAATTTTAAGCTTTCAATGAGCTTTCGAGATTTTTTGAGCTTATTTTTGGGAAAATTGAAATTTGGTTAAAGGATCGTTATCTGTATAGAAAATTGTTTTTAAAACGTATAAAAAAAGGTTCGGAAAATAAAGCTTTGTGGGAGCTTTTAAGTTTTGCAGAGCTTTTGTACGAAAAGTCTAATTTTGATATTTTTATTTTTTTGCTCAACTAATTTATAAACTTTCTGCATCATTACATTTTCTTGGATCCGGCGAAAATTACCGGGATCAAATGTCGCGATGTCCCATGTCCCAATTTCTCGATGTGATCCCTTACGAATTTCTGATATTTCTTAGATTCAAGTTAATTTTTTAATTTCAAGTTTTCCGAAATATTTAATTCTTGCATTTTGATATTTCTTAGATTCAAGTTAATTTCTTAATTTCAAGTTTTCCGAAATATTTAATTCTTGCATTTTTACCTAACTGTCAAAGCAACTTTCTGCGTTTTTACATTATTTTCCAGCCCAGGAAAATATAAAGTTCTGCACACCTTATGGAGATGTTGATCGCACGCCACTGTTGTGCATAATACATATTAAGCTGATGAACAACCCACAAAATTAAATTATATTTTGGAATCTGAATTTCAGAGGTTCGTCAAAACGACTCTACGCGCAAGATAATGGAAATTTTCTTAAATTTGACAGAAACTTTTGCTAATTTTTATACGGTAAAACGTTTGGCAGAACATCCAAATTTTAGAATTTTAGAAATCGTTATGCAACGTTCAAAAATCGCAAATATAAATAAATTAAAGGAATGTAATAAAGAATTGCAATTAAAATTAACTGATGTTCAATGAAATATTAATAACTTGTCCATTTCTAAAGCGATTTTTTTGAGTAGACCAATTTTAGAATTGCAGATTCCTAAAATTTGAATATTTTGTAAACTATAAAAAATCCACAATCTACATAATTTGGCTATTAACCTCAGCTTGCTTCAATTTTTCCAATGCCTCTCAAGGTTGAATAGTACTAGATTTCTGAAAAATATCTTACATAAAAAGGATACGGAAGGATTAATAATAAATCTCTGCACACGGGCGCTTAGTACTCTGGCGGCGGCTCTGGTTATCTCCTTATAATTGTCCATTATATCCGGAGCCATCAATAGTGAGATATAGAATGCAAGGCTTTCGCATCCTAGTTGTAATTTACAATCTTACAGGGTTTTGTTCTACCATTTTTGGTCACCTATACTCTAATTAAATAAATTACAAAATTGGAAATAAAGTAAAAAAAATATAAATTAACCGATATGATGGAACAAATGTATGTTGAATAAATCTTTATTGTAATTTGGAATAAATAATATGGAACAGAGTCGTAAAAATTAGCATTTACTATGTTCAATTTTAATTAATTAAAAAAGTCGGCACAAAACGTTCTTATCAGTTGCTATTTCTAACCAATTTAATCAATAGGTGGAAGTATATATAAATCATTATAACGCTTCCGTTCAAATCAGATATGGAATATATGAAGGTAAAATAAACACAGACCCATCGATTCCAATATTTTACTATTAACCAATGAATTGGCCCCGTCTAGGTCGGGTGATTTTACACCGCTAGATTATTTTCTGTGAGGCTATTTTAAGTCATAAAGTTTTAATTATTTTTCAAATCATATCACACCCATTAACGAACCCATTATCTAATATGCAAGTGGGAAAATAAATTTGTAATTTAAGAAATTTAGACAAATTAATTATCCTAATTATTATTATTAATATAGAAATGTGTATTTCTTATGTACAAATGGAGATCGGACTTTTTAAACCTCGCTTATACTGGATGGATACAGTTAGAAATCAGTGGCGTGCACTCTAAAGCGCAGAGCACACCTGATTTCTTCTTTCAATAATTTTGTCAATAATCATATCAAAAGCTTTTAATTAAAATATGATATAATTTATTTATTATTATTTATAAATATAATAATAGGCATTCTTGAAAAATTCAGCTATCGGCCTGAAATTGTACATAAATATTTATATGCTTTCAATGAGCTTTCGAGATTTTTGAACCTTTTTTTTGGGAAAATTTGAAAGTTCGTGAAGGGGTCGTTATCTGAATAGAAAATAGATTTTTATACATAAAAAATTAAGGTCTAAATTTAGAAATTTCGTTGAGCTTTTAATAGTTTGGATAAGCTTCCCGCGAAAATTTCATATTTCATTTAAATGTTAATGAATGGGATTAAAATTCGATTCCAAATTATTTAAAATGACATTTTAATTTTAAGCTTTCAAAGAGCTTTGGAGATTTTTAAAGCTTTATTTTGGATAAAGTTGAAATTTTGTTATATGATAGTTATCTGGATAGAAAGTAGATTTTTAAACGTAAAGAATTAAATTCAAAATGCAGAGCTTTCGTTGAGCTTTTAATACTTTGGATCAGCTTTCTGCAAAAATTCCATATTTCGTTTAAATTTAATAAATGGGATAAAAATTCGATTCCGAATTATATAAAAATATATTTTTATTTAAGCTTTCAATGAGCTTTCGAGATTTTTGAAGCCTTTTTTTGAGAAAATGTGAAATTTGGTTAAAGGATCGTTATCTGACTAGAAAATAGATTTCAAAATGTAAAAAATAAATTGGAAAATAAAGCTTTCTGGGAGCTTTTAAGTTTTTGCAAAGCTTTTACACGAATACTTTAATTTTCATATTTTTGTATTTTTTCTCAATTAATTTATAAACTTTCTGCATCATTACATTTTTTTCGACCCGAAGAATATAATCGGGGAATCCGGATCAAATGTCGGGACGTCCGATATTCAAATTTCTCTGCGGCCTTTACGAATTTTTGATATTTCTTAGATAAATTTCAACTATTCCGAAACATTTAATTTTTATATTGATTGATTACTCTAATTGCCACTGATATGAGTGATGATAGAATTACCGAATATAATAAAATATCAATATTAAATATTCTTGCTGTACAACGATTTTAGTCTTGAAAAAAATGTGCGCCCTAACGTTCCGTATCAATATAAATCAGTGAATTATACTTCTGTAGCGAAATCATTCATTAACAGGACAGTTAAAAAATCCCTCTGAGGGGATAGTACATGATCAATAAAACGTCTGGTCGATAAGTGAATCTTTCTGCCGGTAATCTGATCCACAATGGAATCTAGCAAAATCATTAGCTCTAAATTAATATTTGAAACGAAACGGGCGGCAGGTTGATTTTGATGGAATAGTTTCTCGTAAATCTTACAGAAAAATATTTCCGAATGAAAATAGAAGAATTGATTTACAAATCCGACGTTTTACTTCCCCATCCCATCCATCGGAGATGAACGAACGGAACGTTTTCAGGATTGATTACAAAATGTTAACAAATTTTTAGGTTAAAAACCGGTAAACAAAATTTTATTAAAATAAATGTTAAATTATCTAAAATTCAATTCAAACCTTTTATTTAATCGAAACCAGAAGATGAACGGTTGAATCCGTCAAACCGATCCACGGTAATTTCCATAATTCTTCCGATCGTTCGATTACATTGCATTGGAAACCAGTTATCAATGGATCAATGTTGTGATCTCCAATATGATAACAACCGAACCGAATTAATTCACCTATGATTTCACTGTAAAAACGATTAAAACAATTTAATTTAATTTTAAATTCTAGCTCAACTTTCCTTGAACCTGACAGGAAGCGCAACAAATGGCCGGGAACTGCATTACCCTTTTTGTAATTTTTCCCACCAAATTGTATGTCGACATGTCAAGCAATCTTTTTGGTTCGTTCATTCGGGCGGGAGAAAATTTATCTATCAAACGGGAAAATTCGCAGCAATTTTTTACATTTAAATCGGTGAAATTAAATATTAAAAAATGATTATTTATCATTTTAGTTGTTAATTAAGTGATAGTGATTGTTTAAAAAACAGTTTCTGGTTGTTTGATTCCGATTTTCATTGAATCGTTAAATTTTCATTGTGCTGTTCAGTTGCCGGTACCGGTAGGGTGTCATAGTCGGCGCTTACCACGGGGTAAAAGTGGCATTCTAGTATTTTTTTTTTCTTGTGTAAAATAAGTTTCCGGCCGATAGCAGAAATGGGAACGAGATTAATCGACGGTAAGTAAAAAATTAATTTCTATAATCAATTTTATTTATTAATATTAAATATTTAAAAGGGATTATAACCCGAACTGGAACTTTCCTGTTTCAATCGATTATCGTATTCCTCGTAGAGGCTATTGTAACCGTTAATTTCTGTTTGATTTCTAACAATCACTTCGTGTTTGTAGTAATTATGCAACGTGGTTAACGATTTTCTTGTCAACGCTTGATATCCTTTTTCCAACGTTAAAATATCCAAATGTTTCTATGGAAATTTTAAATAGTTTCAATGATTTAAAGAAATAAATTATTTAAATTTACATTTAGATCTGTTCCTTCATTTAACATCACATCATTTATCGTTTCCATAAAACATTTATAAAATTCATCGATCGCATCAATAAACGTGATTAGCGAACTTTCCATTATATCTGAAATTGATCAATAAATCAATCGATAAACGATTTATATTTCAACTATACCATAGTATCCTTTATTTCGCAACAAACCACAGAGGGCCTTTCGCAATG
The DNA here is from genome assembly GCA_027564815.1 of Symmerus nobilis. Classification (NCBI taxonomy): domain Eukaryota; kingdom Metazoa; phylum Arthropoda; class Insecta; order Diptera; family Mycetophilidae; genus Symmerus; species Symmerus nobilis. Next base: position 19,906 of record JANTOP010026004.1, on the reverse strand, counting down.
CCTCCTCCACAATCGGTTTGGTAATTTGTGGATACTGTTGAGGGACGCCTTTTGTGAATTTCGTCTCTTTCGGCGGAATAAACCAGAGCGGTTTTAAAAACTTATCCGTATTGTGCAATGAGGAAATCGTTCCGGTCGGTATATCTTCTATATTATAGAGAATATCATTCTAATCGAAAGGAAAATATATAAAAAGAATTAATTTTCCTATGGATTGATGCGCTAAATTTGATTTACCGTTTTCGTTTCCAATCCATCAATTAATAATTTCAATTTTTCGGATTTATTCATTGTGTCGACTGTTTGGGTTACCAAATGATTCTCAATGATGATTCTAAAAAAGAATTTGGTCACTTGTAATGAAACCTACTGTAACTAATTTTTAGGTTATGTTTAGGGTTTAAGTTAACAATTATTAAAATGTTACTTTTCCGATTGGAATTTATCATCTGATTGCGTTGCATTCTTTATAATCATATTTTCCGTGTGCATTTTAATTGTATTTTGTAGTTGATTCAATTTCTGATGCGGCAATATAATGTCTTCCGGCTTCAATTCACATTTTTTCGGATCAATATCGCCTCCCCATCGCTTTCGTGTGATTGCGGGGGGATCTTTTATCGTTTCCTCCATTAATTTGATTGAAAATTAATCAAATTAAATTAAAATCGAAAGAAAAATTATAAATAAACAAACCCGCTTTTCGAATGCAAATATAATTATTTAACTGTCAGACAATATTCACACATCAGGGTTATCAAATGGCAATAGATATACAGGTCTCCCTACATTCACATTGTTTCCTTGCTGCATAGTAACCCGAATTTTATTTATGAGCTAGCTGTGTTTACCCTCGCTTCGCTCGGACAAAGCTAACCAGCTTATTATTATTAAATATTAATTTTATATAACACACTAAAATGAATACACCGTTCACTACCTTAAGCAATTCACTTTCACTTATTACGTTTAAAAATGTCACTACAATTTATTTCACTTTCTATCACTCTCGCTCTGAACATTGTTAATCTATTTCCAAACAGCGCCTAAAATTAAATATACTTGTATTCCTGGGTTAGATAGATTTAATGATTCTAGAAGAAGGTGGTTCAGTATAAGTAGTTCTCAGGATAATTTACTGCTGCTTATACGCAACCACCTTCTTTTAGGACGGTTTTTTCGAATTTTTGTGTTTCCCAGCAATGATTGGTTCCCAGCACTGGTTGGTTCCCAGCACCGGTTTTTGGCAAATGCTCCTTGATATTCCAAACAATATTGCCATATACTACTTTGGTCGGCCAACCTAATTGTACAGGTTTCCAATAACATTTTCTGACAAACCTATTTTTAGTCCAAAAGGCATGAAAGGGTTAACTTTTTCCAAGTTTATTAATTTTGTCCTGTAGAGCAACTATCTACGCAACTTTCATGGAGCGAAACTTTTTTTACTGCCGAACAAAATTTTCGGCAATCGGCGATCAAAGGCAAAAATGTCCCATTGACGCGCAAATTGTCGCGCTCTACCCCCTTACCTTTTTATTGCTTGAGAAAGTCGCCTTTTTCAATTAAAGGGGCTAGCAAAAAAAATTCCAACGCCAATCGATTGCTATGCGAATTGCAATCACTTGAGTACATTTTCGGTTAACACTTTCCCTCCCGAACATAAATTTTCTTCCGTCCTCAAACGAAATTTGTTGACAAATTTCAATTTTTGACACTCAGCGCCACGTACTGTATGATTTTGTGGGATGCACTTTTGCAAACTAAATAACTTTGTCGTACACGATTTTCATATCGGACGACATTTTACAAAACTTGGAGTATCAGTTATAATGTCGATTTTTTGGCTTGAAAATGGCAATTATTTCAATAACAAAATGAATGAGTACATTAACCAATATATTGCCCATCGGTAGCTATGACTTCCTCCCATCTTGTGGGAAGTTTGTTGATTCCTCGTTTGAAGACGTCCTCATCTTTCGAGGCAATCCATTCATCGACCTATTTTGGCACTTCTTCAGCATTTCGAAAGCGTACATCTGCCAGCCTGATCTGCATTGAGCGGAACAAATGGTAATCAGAAGGAGCAAGGTCTGGAGAGTATGGGGGGTGATTAAGATGATCCCAACCGAGCCTCTCTATTTTTTCTTTAACGATGTTTGCACGATGTGGCTTAGAGTTGTCATCGTGAAATAAGACTTTGTGGTGTTTTCGAGCTATCAATAGTCGTTTTTCGTTCAGTTTATTTGCCAATTCGTTCAATTGGCGTAGGTAGCGATCACCTGTAACCGTTTCATTCGGTTTTAACAGCTCGTAATGCACCACACCTTTATGATCCCACCAAATGCACAGCATAACCTTCTGGCAATGAATATCTCGTTTTGGCTGCGATGGCCCTGGTTCGCCGGGATCAACATAGGCTGCTTTGCGTTTGGGGTTCTCGTAATAAACCCATTTTTCATCGCCAGTAACGATTCGACTCAAAAAACTATGTTTTTTGTGCTCTGCGAGATGTTTTCTGCATGCTGTGATTCAAGCATTGAGTTGATTTTCGTTCAATTGATGCGGGACCCATTTTCCAAGTTTTCGAATCTTTCCCATTGCATGTAAACGTTCAGAAATGGGTGATCGGGCGGCACCTAACTCCAAAGCAAGTTCTTGTTGCGTTCGACACGAGTTTCCATCCAATAATGCTTGCAATTCTTCATCTTCTAATTTTTTTGACTGACCTGGCCGTTCTTTGTCTTCCAAGTCAAAATCACCACTTCGGAAGTGTGCAAACCATCGTTCACAAGTTTTTTGAGTTGGAGCATGTTCACCGTATGCTTCTACCAACAATCGATAACTTTCAGCAGCCGTTTTGTTCAAATTAAAGAAGGTTATTAAACTTCCCCGCAAACAACTTTTTCAGGCACGTAATTCGACATTTTCGAAACAAACCAAATCTTTGTTGTTTACACTTCAACGAAATGACATATACTGAAGTTTTTAGCCTAATGACAGACAAAAAAAAAGAAAACGCTAGTTACGCCATCTTTATCCAAATTGACATTATTAACTGACACTCCTAATATAAGCACCCAGCGGCGGTGATAGTTGCTCGTGGTCGTTTTGTCGTTTTAAGAGACCGTGTAGACTTCCTTGGCGTCGAAGGCTTGTCTATGTTAGTCGAATTAAACCCGTTAACAGTTTCCCTGGCGTCGAGGGCTTACGTATACGAACGAATTTAAAACTCCGATTTATCCTTAATTATAAAATGTAATTCAATGATTAATGTTCAAAAAACTGACAATTATTGACCTAGTTAATACTATTTTTGCAGAATATTATATAGGTACAATTAACGGTAAAAATATACAAAGCAAATGAATACAATATACAATAAATTCAATTACAAAATGTAAGTTAATATTAAGTAGGGTAGTTAACCGTGACTGAACATACCGCCAGCCGTTGAAGGATACCTTCAAAACTATTCTTCTTCTCCGATAATATTATTTGCAGGAAATTGTAACGGACATAACTTGGTGATTGGTCGCTTCACATCACCAATAGCACACTTCTCAGTTGCAACCTGTACCAATCCGTCATCACCCGCCTTCGTATTAGAGACATTATCCTGGATGATGATGACTAATTGACCCGGATAAATATTTTCTTGCTGTCGTACCCATTTAGGTCGTTGTTGTAAACGATGGAGGTAGTCAGACGGCCATTGCCTCCAAAATTGTTGGTACAGGGATTGTGCCAGTACCCAGCGACGGGGATAATTGATGGTAATGACACTTGGTTCCGGAACAGTCAATAGGTTGCCACCGACTAAGAAATGAGATGGCAATAGAGCTTCGACATCATTTGGATCTGCGGAAACTGGACACAGGGGCCTAAAGCTGCAGCTCCCACAAACCTCCGAAATGTGGCGAATAAGGAGGTATGAAGTGCCATTCGGTACCATCATTGGCTAATAATTTTGCAATGTCCGGCGTCAGCGTTCTTGTTGATTTTTGATGATTCGGTTTCAAAATGACATTTTGCATCGACAAAGTTTGTGCCGTTGTCGCTGTACATGACTTTGTGAAGTAAATTTTTTTCGTTAGCCGCTCCTTTTTCCCTGGGAGGAGCTACAATGTTGTGTTCTTTGTAATTAACATTCAACATGTAACATATAACATTTGACACCCGTATCTCCGAACCCCACCCCCGCAGTTCCAAACTGAAACCTTCTTCATGGATGCGGGATGGAGGGCTACTATACCACATATCCCCCATGATACATGATAAATCATTTACACAAAAAAAGTGTTATGGCGCGTCTAGATTTAGAAACATTGTCGTATCAAAACATTTAAATGTCGATTTAGAAACATTGTCGCAAAGCTGCCATATTATTAAGTGTAGACTGTATGTGGCGCGACATTTTTATGGCCATATGATGCGAAAATGGAAGCCATATTGTAAAATTTGTGTCTGCTTTACGTTTATACGTTTAGACAGTAAATTTGTGGCTCGACTATTATATTTGACATATACTATACAGGATACTTCTTGTAGGGTGAGGATGTTTCTAAATTTAGACACGCCATTGGATGTATGATATAAAGCCGGGCCCCGATCAATAAATATTTACGTTGTTCGTTGTATTTGACGCATATTTATTCGCGTTCGTCAAAATTTTCATTGATGTGGACTATACGCCGCACAAAGAAATACATAAATATTTTCGTCAGATACCTGAGAATTTTTCCTAGATAAGGCTGTCTTTTCTCAGTTTTTATAAAAAACTTTTCTACTTCAAAAAAAATGAATGAAAAAGTTGAAAATATTTCAAAACTTCAAAAAATCATAACTTCAAAATCGATACATATAAGAGTTCAAATTTTCAAGAAATTTTTTTTATAATATGGAGAACATATTCACAGAGTTTGAACAAAATCGACGGGGGTCGCCCCTTAAAAATGATTTTATTTGGTGGAATGACACATATACATTGATAAATCAGGGGGGCTCACGGAGACTGTTCGGATAGGTATTAATCTCCTCCCTCTCCCCTTCCCTCCTTTATGTATCGTTGATCGTTCTGCTCCCACTAAACTAAAATTATTCGTGATTAATAATCGTTTTAATTACGTGAAGTTCGGATACATCCGAAAGTTTAATTAAGCATAATCTCTACTCTATTACATAGTTACTCGCTTTGACTAGTCTACAATTAAAAGTTTCAATCAATTAATTATTAAAATTCCAATCATTTAAATGTCGAATCGGTTTCCGGGCCAAATTCGTACGATTATAATCGAATTTCAATCTCTGACTCATCGGTATAAACTCCGTACCAAACGTTACATCGGTCGGTATGGACAAACGTCTTCGTTTCAATCTCCCAAATTGATCACTATCCTCAATCGGTGATTGGTACGGTGGCGCTGGATCATCGGTACGTATAAGCGGTGGTCCTGGCTCCCTTCCCCCACCATCAATCGGTCGCACTTGTGTAATTTTCGTGCGAAGCCTTTTCCGGCGATAGTAGATTACTTCAAAGACGAGCGTAACCATAGCCAACGCTAAACCGAATAGGGTGGCAATGAAAACACCGCCCAAACTTTCCAATGTAATCCCTTCATTATCATCGTTGTTGGCGCATTCCCCTTTCGTTGAGTGATTCCAATATTTGGCCGTTAACAATTCAAAGTAACGTTCATTTTGTAATTCTAATATTGATTGGCTGAGACGGTCTTGATATTGGCTACCCTGTTGGACAGCTATTGCGTACGGTTGTTCGGCAAACACTTCACCCACTTCGGTTAGATTACAATTTCGTGATAGTTCATATTTTACTTCGGCCGCATCATGAATGAATGCATAATCGGCATCTTCGTGATCGTTAACGTTACGAAACCCCTCATCCGGATGACTAACCGGATTCGATGAATTGATAGCTAATAAGATTTGTCCGTACTGTTCCCGTATCGGATAGTCCCAAACACTAAAATATATAAAATATAATTATTTAGTTCAATGATCGGAAGCTAAACTTACCGATACTTAGCCTGATCGGTTGTACTGTTCAATGTTATCTCTTTCCATACCCGGTACAGGGTGTCTTCAGCAAATTTCATATTAATAAAATATTCATGGGTGTGTGAACCCTCGACAACGGTGTAATTGATACGATTCTGACGAGCTAATTGCTCTAACGATTGAACGGGAGTTTGCATCCGTTCCACGGTTAGAAAAGCAGCCAAATTCGCTGTAAATGTGGCTAGCATCAAGACGACGAATAGCCAGTAAGCGGCAACTAATGTACGGCCAGATAAGGCTTTTGGCGCTTCGCCACCTCCTTGTGGTGTAAATGAGGTCAATGCAAACCAGAAACTCTCTTTTAATGTAAAATCTCTGTAAGTTAAAATATTAATAACGATCTCTAAATTGTATTAAAACATCTAACCGACAAGGGTAAGGATAAGCGGCTTTATTATTCCGAGCACTGTACGGTGAATATTTATCCAACAACCAAATCATTACGGCCGTTGAACATAGCGCGGCAACAATACTTAACCAAACCTCCAACCGTAGCACGGTCATAAATTTAAATAATGACGTCTCTCGAACCGGTTTCCGGATCACAATCGCAATCCCTGTCTGCTCAAAATACGGAGCAATAAAATCGATTACCTCTTCTCGTTCGGCGTACATTTTTAGTGGCGCAACTGCGATATCAATTTCCCCGGTGACCAGATCTCCCACCAAACCGGTCCATGAATGATCTGGCAACCGTCTACCAAACGTACCGCGTGTAGGCGGCACCAATTCATAATCAACATTTAATTTCTGGGCCAAAGTATCGGCAAAATCGATACAGTAACCATACCATATCGGTTTACCATCCTCATCGAGAATCGTTTCACCGGTTACCGGATCCCGTTTCATCATAGACCATGGTATGGCTTCCGTTACACCGATACGAAAGAAACAACGTGGTGTACGTATCGAATCACTATCAATAACCGTTACATTAAAATTGTTAACATTGCTGTCCGTATTCGTTATAGTTGCTACAACACGCGATTCAAATTGTTCGGTCAATGGGATTTGGACACCAATTATTACAGAGATGTTAAGGATAGGTCCTAGTGATAGATCGGTCATTTCGATCGTGGTACTATCAGCAAATAGATTAGAAAATTGAGCGGCCACGTCGGTGATTAAAGAATCAGTTGATGATGTTCCATTTAAATTACAGTTATAAGATTGGATTTGTCCATCATTTGAATGTATTGTCTTAAGGATTCCTGCAAGAATTTCGCGTAGCATTGAATCAGTTAACTAAAATTGAATATTAAAATTTTGTAATGAATTAGACGAGTGAGAATAAAATTAAATTTCACCCGAAATTCATTCGGACATCTACATCCGGAACGTTTTCCCAATCGCCTACAACACATATCCATATTTGGCATTAAAACGCTAATATTTGGATAGTCGTTCACATTATAATGTAAGTGATCATTCTTAAAATCTAGCATCATTAAGTTCCATCGATCCGGTCGTTGGATAAGTTTGTAACGTTGGGCCAATCGAAACATTGGCCATAATTTTCCACTATCTGCAAATATAACGTAATGATTGGGCATCGGTCGCATACGTTTCATACGTTCCGCTGTCGATTTATCGAGTCCATTCAAACAGATTACACGCAGTTGGGAATCAATGATTATTTGATAAATTGCTTGATCGACTTCTAAATAATTTAGAAAAAAAAGTTCTATTTAATAGAATTGAATATTTATTTATTTATTTGTGAATATTCTAATTTAATTTTATTTATTTTTCTTTCAGATTTGGACAGTTCATATTTTGGAAGCTAATTATTGGCCGTGGCAGGTAGACATTTTTATTTTATATTTCATATTTTCAGAGCAGGGAATCTTATATGATACCACTACACCAGCAGGGTAATCCGCAGCAGCACAGATCCGCCTACCTAGGAACACTGACTAGGACCTATTTACTAGAACAAAAAGAAATCTCCTAGCCAACGCTGGGCGCAAGATAAAAGATATAGTTGGCCTAGAGACGACAACGGATGTACTCCGTGATGCCCTTCTAGCCTCCTATGAACAAGCATGCCCACTGAAAACAGTGAGCCAGTAAAAGAGAAGTACCATGGTGGAATAATCTCCTCTCCTCACTCAGGAAAAAGACTAGGAAACTCTTTAACAGAGCAAAACTATCGGGAGAGTGGACTAATTATAGAGAGTCCCTCACCGAATACAATCGTGAAATACGAAAAGCAAAAGGGTCGTGGAAAAAATTCTGTCAAAACATCGTGGACTTACCCACATGTGCTAGAATCCACAACATTCTCTCAAAAGGGGAGGGGGCTGCTGAAATTGGCTTACTGAAAAAGCCGGATGGCAGTTCAACAGAATCTGGCAAAGAAACCTTGGAGTTATTACTTCAAACTCACTTTCCAAAATCTAAAATTCTTAACGATACGACTACTATCCAGATACCTCCACGGGCTGTAAGGCCATCTAGGAGACTTTGGAACTTAGCCCCTGACATATTCAAAACAAGTGTCCTTAAATGGGCTAGTAGCACGTTTAAGCCATACAAATCGCCTGCTCCAATACAGGGCAGCAGAAACTATACCGATTCTGACTAGAATCTGCAATACTAGTCTCGCATTGGGACATATTCCCTAATTATGGACAGATCTTAATGTCGTTTATATACCTAAGGCCGGGTGTGCAATGGACTTACTACTTGGACTAATGAACCTACGTTACTTCCTTCCTTCTCAAAACTATGGAAAAAGTACTAAACTTATACATTAGAGACAATTTGCTAATGTATAAACCCCTACACCTGAATCAAAACGCCTATCAGGCAAGCAAATCGACTGAAACTGCCCTACATAGTCTTGTCAATATAACTGAATATACACTTGACCATAAAGAGGTAGCCTTGGCGGGCTTTATAGATATAGAATGAGGCTTCAATAATACATCTTATGACTCAATCAAGGGACTACCTATAGAATAGGACTGGTTCCAGCTATTGGTGATTGGATACAAGCCACGCTGAGGTCCCGTAGAATCAAGACCACTCTTGGACGGGTCGTAATAGTGGCGACGGCGACCAAAGGTTGTCCACAGGGAGGTGTACTATTCCTATTGTTGTGGTCTCTGATAGTCGATGGGCTTACTTCAAATTCTGTCCAGGAATGGTTTTGAAACCATAGAGTACGCAGATGATCTAGTAATAATTGTAAGGGGCAAAGTGGTAAGTACACTCTGTGACCGACTACAGGAAAGCCCTATCGATTATACAAAATTGATGCGAAGGGGAGGGACTTCGGGTTAATCCCAAAAAACCAACATCATTACTTTCACCAAGAGAAGGAAGATGGATAATCTAAGAATGCCAACCATCTATGGTGAACATATCAAGTTCTCTACGGAAACCAAATATTTGGTGCACGGATGTCAACAACGCACGACTGTCTTTATGGACCTGTCGGAGACTTTGTGGCAGGTCCAAATCACAAAGACAAATTCTGCGCTTCATAGCCAGGCCTGGGTTTAGGACTTTGGGGGCTATAGCCCCGGGCCCCGTCTTCCGAGGGGCCCCGCTTCGCTTAAAACACTTTAGTTCCTTCAGGGTTTTCACTACGTAATATTTAATATTTTTAGTTATCATTGTGTACCACTGGGTTTTTAAAAATTACGCATCGCTGGGTTATATTACTGAAACAAATTAGTATCACGATCAAAAGCCTATCTTCGAAAAGGTGGTCGTGTCGTGATGATGCCGCAGCAGCTGAAAATTATTCGCAGCTATATGGCGCATTGTCTGAAATTGAGACTATTTCAATTTTTGTAGGTAAAAATAATAACCACGTATATTACATTTGATTGGGGGCCCCACTTTAATATTAGCCCCGGGCCACATATTGTCTAAAGGCGGCTCTGTTCATAGCCAGCACAAAGCTGACTAGACCTAATTAATACACATCGTATGCCACAATAGGCTAATTTGTGGCCGCAGTGGTTACAGAGCAATTATTACCACACCCGCTAGGTTCTCTATTCTATTCTATACAGAGCAGGACATTTATGGAATTTAAGTATAACTACTAGGACTTCATTTAGAATTTGTTTAATCATAAGAACGTTGTTGCTTCAATGATTTACTACGTAAATCTAGGTATAAGTATAATCTAGGCATCTCTAAATCCTTACCCATTTCATTTTGAAATATTAACGCAGCGTCGTCTCCACCACGGTCCATTAGATATTTAGTTACGGCGGATACATATGGTCCAATCGTAATATCCACATGAATATATGGAATATTTTCTTCGGATAAACGTTGCGATATATCGTCCCATTTTGACCAAGACAGATCGATTAAAATCGATACACCGTCGCTCATCATTTGGCAGACTTAGACAAATTAGAATGAAAATTAGGAAACTTAATCTACCGAACGAGAGTTGGTTAGAACTTACATTGATTAAATGTTTCATTAACATATTCACGATTATAATCGATGTAATGATCTATTATTTTGTATTGATCCACATATTTCTTTTCAATATCCTTGAACATTTCTGAGACTAGAGCCGGAATATCCGTTTGTTGTTTCTCGTATATTACTCCTATAATATTTTAGATCATAACAATTTATTTATGAAATATATTCGAATTAAAATTTACCAATAACTATTTCCTTTTGTCCCGCTACAAATTGTCCGTTAATTATGAAAACGAAACTTGTAATAAATAGGAAATATCTCATTATTAGGCCGTAAGAACACTATGGTTTTCTATTAAGGGTTCCTATTTTCCAACTAATCCCTATATGTCCTCAACGTTCGTGTTTTTTTTTCTAAAGAAATCAAAGCTCAGCAATTTCATAATTTAAGTGGTTTATGAATTTTTTATTAAATGAAAATCGTTGACATATTAAATTAAAATGTCGATTATACCACCCAAGAAAGAGGTCTGTAGGATAACCGTTCAATTTTAAATATAGAATTACTATGGAAATTAAAATATATACTATCTATCGCCGTACCCTGTATTTAAATTTGGGGAGGAGATAACGATAATAATATACACAATAATAAGCAATACATTATAATCAATTTTACTTGGTTTCAGTATAACAATAAAATGCACCCACCAGTGACGTAGTCTGTATAAAATCAGGAGGTATCAGGTTCGGATCTTATCCGAGCATAAATAAATAAATATACAAATTTATATAAACACTAATAAATAATAATTTATTTAAATTATTTAATGTATTAATCCGGGTCCTTTTCCTTTTTTGTATAAATAAATTGATTTCTATTTCTTTTAATACAATTATAATAATATTAATTCAATTATTAATAAATACCAATGAAACTTTCATAAGTGCAATGTAATCCTAATTTATTTAATTTCTATTAAAATATAGATTTATTTCTATTTAATTTAAAAATCATATCGTGCAATTTTTTCTAAATAGGATTTCAATTATTTAATTATTATTAATTTCATTAATTAGAGTTAATATTTTTATATTGTAAATATATATAATATTCTAATTTTTTTTTTAAATTATTTGGTGTCTAAGAAAATTGTATCCTAAACGACCATCAGATGGATTCAAATAAAAACGTAATGATTTAACAATTTAATTTCTTAAGCTGCATTTTCTATTTCATTATATTTTTTTCCTATTTTTATATATCTTCCTTCACTTGGATTGTTTTGTTTTGTTAATTTGTTTACTAATTTATGTATGAGTATTTGAATTTTTTTTTTAATTTTTTTGTTGCCTATAATAATTAAAAGGCAGATGGTTACAATTTTTTGTTTTTAAACGTTTCATAACTGCACAGGAAGAATTAATTCTGATAATAATTATAAAATAATTATTATATTTTCTATCGAAGACTTTTAAGATTAATTAAGAAATTCTAAATTGGACAGATTTGGATTGATTTAAATATAACTAGTTTTTATTATTTATTATTAGTCGATTTTAATTTAAATGTTTTAATGGTTTTTTTTTAATTGTTTAAAAATCTATAGTTTTTTCTACTCATATTTACAATTTATAATTTTGTTTGATTAAAATTTCTCATTAAAAAATCTTATTTACAGTTAAAAAAAATTATTATTTGGTTAGTTTTATAGTTTGTTAATAAAAGAAAATAACATACATAAATTAAAAAAAAAATTACTATTTAGTTTTCATAATTAATTATTATTATTTATTTTCTTTATAATCCAGGACCAATTATTTTAAACCATTTTCTTGGCACATTCTAAGAAAAATGGCAGTTAATTAATCAAGACATTTTACCAACAATTTTTATTTTGAAACACACCTGATCTGACTATAATCTGCGAGAACCATGACAGTTTAGTCCTCTCAAAAGCCTATCTGTACTTTGTAAATAGCCACAGTACAGTACTTTGTCACAAAAGTCTACTCTAACTAGACGATAGGTAAAATCTGAGACGTTTCATCGATGTTTGTAAATACAAATTGTGCGTATTAAAAATATTAAAAATATTATAATTATATCGTTAAATAATTTATTTACAAATTTATTATATTTACTTAACTTAAATGTAGAAATAGATTAAAACAATCATACTTATCTGCCCAATATTTATAAACGAAAACGATTAGATGCAAAACATTTTTAATTCATTACAAAAAAAACTCAAAACATGGTTCAAAATTTTAACAATAGATTTTTGATAAATTCACATACACACATTTCGAAGACTGTTCACAATCAATTTTTTAATTTTATACTTAATCGTATCTAATATATTATTTATTTTACTTTAACGATCGTCTATCAAATAGTAGCTGACTGAACTGCTTCTAAATGTACAGTCTATCTTTTAAGATTTATCACCCTTTTCCAAGATGTCAACATCTTTTAATTGAAATAATTTACGTTGAACTTGGTGTCGCTGCTGCCCGATACAATGGATTAGTACCGCGAATCGGAAGTGGATGGGCTTCCGTATTAAATACCCATTCGTCAAGTGGTAATAACGAATCATCAGAGTATAAGAGATATAAGTACTGAAATAGAAATTCTGATATAGAAACATTTCTGAACGAAAGGATAATTTATATGTACCTTTAATACTTCAGCTAAAAAGAAACTTTGTTGTACATCATCCTGCGTCGGATTTTCCATGTAGACATTTTTAAGGCCACAATAACCGTTCGGTGTTCGACAATACCGTTCGATTGATTGTATGGCATCCCATCCCCAATCACGATATTTTTGATCGTGTGTTAAACGCCACAATATAAAGTAACTTTCGAATGTTTCAGGCCGTAAAATATAATATTTCTCATTAGCTTTTAACGCTTTCGCTTCAGCACCATCACTAAATCTAAAAAACAAAAAAAATTAATTTAGAATCGTTTTGTTTTTACGGTTTTATTAAATAATTAAATATACCGAAAAGCTTCCGGTCCCAAATGTGTTGGGGTTCGTATATAACTTTCATGGCATGTATTCGTAATGCCTTCACCAATTTCCATATGCTTATCGCTCCATGGATTGTGTTGGGTTGTGGCACCTAACGCAAATAAACCGCCAGCAAAACATGCCAAGTGATCCATTTTATGCTCTAATCGTTCGAATTTCTTATCGGACACATAAATTAAACCGTTCGTTGATGTTCGTACCATATTATCGACGATGGCTATCATTGCTTCGTCGTACATTTCCCTAGCCTCCGTATCAACTTGACCCGATTGAATCCATGCTTTTAATAGATATTCAAAATAACTATCACCCATTGCGCCCAGGGACATGTGTTCTGTTGATTTGACAAAAAAAAACTTACTTCTACGTAAATTAGACAATTTTTAATTACACTTACGTTGTCCCCATTTACCAGTCTTTGGATTCAAATAAATTGGATACAATCCATTTGGTTTTTCAATATCTTTTAGAATTTGTCGAATATTTTGTACTCGTTCACGGTACACCGGATTCCCTGTAATATCACTTAAATAAGCGAACTCTAAATGTAATGTTCCGAATTCCGATAAAATACTGCTACTACCGCTCGCCCATGCATAGTTCTTACTTATCTACGAAAGATTTTTCGAATAAAATTACATTACAATAGATAATTTATTTATTATCATACCCCAGATCTGGTGTTAACTAATGCCATTGGAATACCGGTCGGTGTTTGGAATGCTGGTAACAATTTATCGACAACATATTGTGCTTTTGTTTTATACATTTGATCACCGGTAAATGCATACAGTGTTAATAGACCACCAGCAAACCGTATATTCGTTTCGAATACCGATAAATCAGCCGACTATGGAGATGGTAAATAATATTACAATCATTTCTTGTGGTAAATTTTTTTTAATAAAAATTTTTGGTATAGTAATCAATCGAAAGCTTACCACATTTTCAAATGTAAATCGACGATTAATCCAATCACGTCCCTCGTCATATTCCTTCGTCAATCCCATCAAATATAATGTATCCAAACCATCAATAATTGTCGCACCGAAATCATATGAACCGAATATACTGCCCGTGTGTGCCCGCTTACTCAACGGTTTCAGTTCATTTTTACCCCATGCATACAATTTATAGTTGTTCCAAGCGTGAAGCATCATCTGGAATAAATAAATTTTTTTTTCATTGATTAAAAAATGATAATAAAAATCTATCTTCTTCAGAATAACGTAGAAAGTCTCTCGTACAGTTTTATTGAAATTTATTACCGATAAGATTGGGGGGTGGTTGACTTTCAGCTACCAGAATAAATAGATCAAAAGTTAGAATTCATTTTTTATTTGAATAATTCATTGAATTATTAAATTTTTTCCCTTAAGAACAGCTAAGCTCGAAAAGAGCAGCTTTCTTTGCCCATTACAATGGCCTGAGAAAGCTTTTCGTGAAAATTTCATATTTTATCTAAATTTAATATCAAATGAAAGTAAGATTTGAAATAAAATAAAATGAAATTTTAATTGTAAGCTTTCGATGAGCTCTCGCGATTTTTAAAGCTTTATTTTGGAAAAAGTTACAATTTTATTAAAAATGATCCTTATCTGGATACACAATAGATTTTTAAAACGTATAAAATTAAGTTCGGAACTTAGAGCTTTCTTTGAGCTTACATTGGATTGAGATTGAGATTTTAGTGGAAATTTCATATCTTTATCTGAATTTAAAATGAATCAATTGCAAGCAAGTAATGAATCATTTGCGATTCTTAAAGTTTTATTTTGAAAAAAGTTGAAATTTTATTAGAGGATCCTTATCTGGATAGAAAATACATTTTTAAACGTATAAAATTAAGTTCGAAACTTAGGGCTTTCCTTGCGCTTTAAATAGTTTAGGCAAACTTTCTGCGAAAATTATATTTTTCATTTAAATTTAATGAACCGGATAAAAATTCGATTCCAAATTACATAAAATGACATATTAATTTTAAACTTTCTATGAGCTTTCGAGATTTTTTAAGCTTTTTTTGGGAAAATTTTAAATTTCGTTAAAGGATCGCTATTGGGGTTGAAAACGGATTTTAAGACGTAAAAAAATATGGTTCGGAAAATTTAGCTTTTTGGGAGATATCAAGTTTTGGAAGAGCTTTTGTACGAAAAGTTTAGTTTCGATATTTTTTGATTTTTTCTCAATCAAATCATTAAATTTTTTTTTGGATCCGAATAAAATTATCGGCAAATCCGGATCAAATGTCGCGATATCCGATATTGAAATTTCTCTGTGCGAGCTTTTACGAATTTTTTATTTGTCTTAGATTTTTCACTGCTTTTCTACGTGAGCTCACCGGAAATCTAGTCTTTGAGAATTTTGACTTCGATAGTACTATTTCAATATGGCCGACACGGTGACTGTCCCACAACCGGTCATGTCCCAAAATCGGTTTTGATTAATCGGAATTTCCACATGACCAAATGTATACGAAAAGTGAATAAGTAAACCGTTAGCTTTAATGTTATCTCGTTTGTATCTCTCCAGATAGTGTGTTCAAGATTTTGTTCGAAAAGTTTTTTTGAGCATTCGTGTCTATGGCATTTTCATAAACATTTTCAAGCGAATCTAAAAGGTACACACAAGTATACACAAAATAATCAGCAATGATTAGGCTTTCGATTTTCAAAAGGATTTACGCAAAAACATTCGATGTGTTACTGACGCGGTGGCCATTTTGAAATAGTAGCGAATGGGGAGAAATGAAGCACGCATTATTTGTGAAAAATTCGAATGTTTAGTGCAATTCCAAGGATTTTTTTCAACGAATTTTGATTTATTATTTTTTCAGTCAATATGACCCGTTATAAGTATAACTGGTTATAAGTGCGAAAAAGAAACCAGCGATTGATGTCGATGCTATGGTGGCTGCCATCAAAGATGTGATGATTGACAAGAAATCGCAACGCTCCGTTGCTAAAGCGTACAACATCAATGATACCAAACTGCATCGGAAATTTTCTGAGCTGAAAAGTAAAAACATAAATCCCGCAACCGCCACGAATGAACAATTGGCCGATTTTGTAACCACAAAATTCAGCGTGACTGGTGGAAGAACGATTTGTTATTTTATCTCGATTTATTTGTTCTCAATTTTTTGTTCATGTTTTTTTTTTTTTGGCAGGTTTTCAGCGTTGAACAAGAGAAAGAGCTGGTGAAATCCATTTATTATGGATTGACCATCCATGAGTTGGTAACAATGGCCTACGAGTTCTCTAAGAAGTTGGGCGTTCGATATCCTCCAGATTGGGATGTTCATGGCCAAGCATCGAAGGACTGGTATTATGCATTTATGCATCGCCATCCGAATATTTCTCTCCGAACGCCCGAGGAGACCAGTGCCAATCGTGCTAAGGCCTTCTGCGTCGAAAATGTCAATGCATTTTTCGCCAATCTTAATGTCGCCATGTTCCAAAGTGGGATAACCTACAATCCAGATTACATCTGGAACAAGGATGAAAAATGGGAAGCCCCACCGTAGCAACCAAAACAGTAAAAGTCATAGCAAAGAAGGGGGAAAAAAGAGTGGGCCAAAAAACCTCCGCCGAGAGAGGCACAAATGTTACATTGGCGCTGGCTGTGAATGCGGCAGGACAATCCATTCACCCTTTTTTAATTTTTCCGAGGAAAAACATGCAAAGTTCATGGATGGTCAAAGCTTCTCCAGATACTATCGGTGTAGCAAACGATGGACGGATCGGGATCGGGATGGACGGATTCAAAGAAATACCTCAAGTACATGACTCATTTTATTAAGCACACCCACGCTTAGGAGAAGTTCACCGACCTTGTTGCTCCTGGACAGCCACACATCGCACCTAAGTATTGAGGTCATTGATATTGCGACCGACCACTGCACGCATCGAATGCAGCCATTCGATGTAACCGTATTTAGCTCGTTCAAAACGATGTTTGCCCGTGAGTGTCAAAATTGGATGAAATCGCACTCTTGAGTGCAGTTTTATGATATTGTCACAATTGCTGAACAATGTCACGATGCATGTGCAACGCAAAAGAATATAAAGAGTGGATTTAAAGTCACGGGAATTTGTGACTATAATCCCGATGTTTTCACTGTTGAAGATTTTGTTGCTGCCGAACTGAGCGGCGAAAATGAGGCCATTGAAGATGAGGGCGATGATCATAACGCGTTGATCAATGGTTAC
Organism: Symmerus nobilis; assembly: GCA_027564815.1. NCBI lineage: Eukaryota > Metazoa > Arthropoda > Insecta > Diptera > Mycetophilidae > Symmerus > Symmerus nobilis. The sequence continues at coordinate 2,176 of JANTOP010026004.1, read as the reverse complement.
TAGTGATGTGATTTAAACTGTTGTGAATGAAGAAGTGCCAACATCTGCTTCTGAAATAGCCAGCACATCAGGTGCATCATCGATGCCAAGCACATCTGGCGCATCTATTCGCCGTGCATTGAAAGAAGTACCCCCATAAAGCTTGTTACTCCGGCCAAGAAATTCAATTGAGGTCGCAAGCCAATGAAAACCGCCATATTGACTTTGCCAGGAAATGTGGCCAACTTACGCCAAAAAGCTAAATAGAAGCGAGCCAAAGAGGCCAAGAAGGATCAAAAGAAGCATCACCGCAAGTGGAATCAGACTCTGAAGAAGAAGACTTTTGCACCATCTGCAAAAGTCCCATGCCGAAAAAATTACCAAAACCAACGCAATTCATTGCAATGGATGCGACCTATCAGTTCATTTGAAGTGTGCTCGTGTATTGGACGACGGTTATACTTCCGTTCATTGCGAATCGGAACTTGTCATTTTTCACATTTTTTCACTACAATTTTCATTTTTTCCCATTTTCTCAACTCTAATACATAGTAATCATAATAATTTGTCATTTTCTCCGATCCCAATAAAGAATTTTCACCAAAAAATGTAATTTTCTGCGATTTTGAGAACTCCAAAAACCAGTTTTTTGGGCCAACAGGCAAAAAATGTCGATGATTTTGGATTTTATGCAAATCCTTCAACCAGGAAAAAGGGGAAACAATTATTTTTGTGGTAGTTTTGACCCCCAAACAAAGCGTGCTTCAAAACTCCCCTCTTCCCCCTAATATTACATTACAAGTTTAATTTAATTTAATTCAATTATTATTAGTGTAAGATTTCCATCATAATTTATAATATAAAATAGGAGTTTACCGTAATAGCGAATACGATACGTATCGATGTCAATTCTGTTATTTGCTAATGGAATGGAAATATCACTTATTTGTTAATTTCGTCTTGGGGCCATTCCATTTATTTGTTTTACTTTACATTAGATACTGTTCAGTGTTCATTTCGAATAAAAAAAAGCAACATAAAATTCAAGTATATTTAATTATTTAGCTAAAATTTTCGGATTATCAAGATCAGTTCTTATCTGATTATTATTATCTTAAAATGTCATGAGGTAATTATATTGGCAAAAAACAGCTAATTACAGGAATGGCCAAAGTTCTTGTGTACCTAATAATAATTGACAACTTTTTGGTGTCAATATCCTTACCTGTCAATAACCTTACATGGGTTGTAAGGAGTAATAACTTAATGTATTAAATTAAGGATAATTTATTGACTAAGAAATTATTGTGTTTAAATTTAAAAAGTGTTAAAGAAACTTTCTGATTTTATATCTTGTTAGAGAAAATCTTTTCAAATCATCCATTCAATGAACATTTTAACGTCTTCACTAGAAATTCTCTTGTGTATCTTTTTATATCCAGAGAAAAAAAAACAGATAACACTATTTTCTAATGTCCATCATATCCATAGATGGACCCATAAAAATACTGTCAAACTTCGTAAAATCTCTCTTTGCCACAAATAAAAAAATAAAAAGATTTACGATAGGGTTATAAGAACCATTCTGTCGAAGATGGTATGTGTCAGCGGCGTGCGGTCAATATCTCCATTAGGTGTGCAGAATTTTATGACCTCAACAAAATGTCAACATCTAAAATCGGTGTTCACATGTTCGATATAAAAACAAAACGGCACCAAAATCGGTTGTTTTCAAGGAAATTGTTATAATTTTCCGGGAAATTTAACAGTAGGAATTTTTGATATCAATTCAAATATGGGATGACCTACGAGATCAATCAATACCTTAAGATCAGGGGGTCACCTACCAACTTATATGATTAAGATTCCCATATCAATTCGACTTGATCGAAATTATCGTAAGAATGTCTAAGGAAAATATTTTTTTTTTTCAAAAATTTGCTCATCTAACGATGGGAAAATATATCTAAGCTATTTACGAAGAGTTTTTATTACGAATATTTTTTGAAAATGGAAATAAACCTAAGGGTGAAATGAAGAAATTGTGGAACAAACTTTTCCATAAAATTCATCTCCTGATTTTAGGGGAACTTTTTTGAAAAATGGTCATAACTTCCCGGAAAATTTAAAATTTGGAAATCGGAAAACGTTGGAAATATAGGGTATAATAAGATTGATCTGTTAATACTTCTACCCC
>JANTOP010025993.1:0-12403 GCA_027564815.1 Symmerus nobilis | reverse complement strand
TCTTGAGTCTGGTCTTACGTCACAGTAAGCACAAAATGATACATTTTTGGTTTGTTAGGCCGTCTCCATATATAATAATAATAATAATAATAATACCTCCATTATACATATTTGCTAGTATAGGTCTTATATAGTCCAATTCATTTTTTATTAAAGCCCGAGAAATTATATTTACAACGCAGTTGTTCATGGTGGAAGGATTGGGCGACCCATTTGATCTTTCTTTGGGTAAATTATGTTTTTACCTCTATATTCTCAATAATTGTTCAATCAATTAACTATCTACTCTACATGCAATTTTAGTTCATCTTCTTATAGAACACTTCCATTAATGTATATTCTCAGAAGCCGTTCAAATTTTTGAGATTCACGATCACCGACGTTTTAGCATTACGAGATTCGTCAAAAGCCATTACTAAACTAGCTGATGTTTACCTACACGATCAGTAATACTGACAATATTATCTAATACTGTCTAAATTACTGACTGTGTAATGGCAATACTGTTGGAGTGATGTTGAATACTGATGAAGATTAAAATATTTTAATACTGATATCGGAAAGTGGTGGGGATATGGCAATATTATTGATCGTGTGTGTGTTAAAATTATTTATTAATTATTACCGCGTTACCCTATTTAATCATTTCTGTACTGAATGACACATAGTTTAGAACAGACGACAATATATATCTACTTTCGAACCACGGAAATTTTTTTCCAACTCGTTTTCTTTGGATTGTGCATATACTTAACCTCTTTAAAGTGTAAATTACAGCCCCATAGAAACTTAAGTCTATGATTTTTAAGCTTTTATATCGCCCTCTAATTGTCTCTCTAACGTATAATACAATTAAATTCTAAATCTCTACTTTTTCTATTGGCGAATTGAATTTTACTGCGCCTTAAATAAGTGATGAGCTGTTATCATTATCCAAATTCAATTCGATATGATTTTCCGTATCTATCTTCCGCTCTGTCGTATCTATTTAGATCTTCTTTCTTTGCTCTTCTAATTCCTTAATTGTATTCTGTAAATGTAACAACAGTCATCCCATGTTAAATTCGAACTACAACCACAACTGATACAGCTTTCAAATTGAAAATTGATACAATGGCATACAAAGATTCTACCATTGTGCAGTCGATTTTAGTTAGTGATATTATGATATAATATACAATTTGTTGGCTACAGTCTATTAACTACAGGCTTCCACTTAAAGACGGGTATCCTGTCATAGATATTACCATATTACACAAAGACATTTTAATAATTCATTTATCTTTTTCATAATTATTTAATCGTACAGAACGGTGAAAGGTCGGAAAATGTCATTACCCGTTTTTCTTGGTGACGATACGAACGACTTAAGCGATTTGGGCATCGGTACTAGCAGCGCTAGCGGTAAAAGCAGTCTATCTGAGGATTATGATAATCATAGTGTCATTGTAAGTATATTATTTTTACCTAGTAACAATGTTTAATAACTTATTTTTTAAAACAAATTTTAGAGTGACAATCAAGATAACGAAAATACACCACATACTTCTGAATTAAATCAACACATCGGCCTGGATAATAATAATCGAGATTATGTCTCGAGTCCTGGTTACGATACGTCATCGAGTACGGCACCGGCAAGCTCACCTGATCCATGTGAATACACGTACGAGGGTGCGATACAAGATTATAAATCTCGGGTATCTAGAGCACAAGCGGGTGTATTTACCACACCAATTGAACCTGCCGATCTGGGACATCGAAGAGCTTCAACCGGGTCCCCAGTGAAAAAAATTGAGGATCGTCTATTAAATTTTGAAATCAAAGCAACTGTAACATCACCGGATAACATTGAAATACCGATTAAAAAAGATTTACCCAAATTTAGCATACAAAAGCGTCGAGAATTGTTTGAAAGAGAATCTACTTCCCGCCAGAAATCGGAAAATGATTGCAATGAAAAAACGAATCGATTGTCTGGTGAATTTTCACAGTCGATCAGTATTCGTGAACGATTATCAAATCTAGAGAAGCGTGATGATCATCAAGTCAAGGATGCTTCAATCAGAAAATTGAATCGTCTGTCCGGTGAATTTTCAAGCGTTAAAGATCGTTTAACAACTATTGAAAAGCCGGTGATCGTTGAAGATAAAATTGTTGCTAAGGTTGATGTACCGGTAACGCCGTTAAAAGAACGTTTATCAAGTTTAGATCAATCGGTTAATAAACCGATACCGGCAACCGTTACAATTGGTGATCTCTACCGAACAGAAACGGTTGAAGAACCAAAGAAACCAGTACAATTAGTGGAACCTCAACCACAACAAATTCTCGTCAAGGAAGTTGCCGAACAATATTTAGATCATGTGGAGGACCATGTGTTGACTATACGACCAGAAGATCCGCATGTTTTGGTAATGACATGATTTTTGGTAGTTTCTTTACTGCAGAACTGTGATCTGATGTGGTGGAAAATATTATGAGATCTTAAAGTACACTAGGTTATACCTAATAATGATAGTTTCTGTATTATCGTATTGGTATTATATTAAACGAAATTATGAAAATGGCCGCTCGCCCTTATAATATATAGTTATATAATAGTAGTAACTATAATTGGCTCATTCTGGAGCCTGCATATCTATAACTACAAATATGCTGTATTTCAGAGATAATCTTATGATTAGGGTACAGGCGGAATGGAATTCCTATCCTATAGCCAGGTTGCATTATGATAAAATCAAAATAAAGTAAATACTGTAAAATTAACACTCCCCCACCAGGGGCCTTTTTTCAAATTACCGTTTTTTAACTTTAATAAAGAGAAATCATATTAAATGTTTTTTTCCGCAATTTTACTTCACGATTTTTCCTATAATATGTTGAACTTTTCATAATTTATATCTCTCTCATTCTCTCTTATATGTAGTATACCCATACCTGCCGCGGTCTTTTGATGGCTTGAAATATGTCTGTCATTTCATATTATTATTTGCTCAGAAATCTAAAATCAATTATTTCGGCATTGCCACTTTATACAATAAATTCCAGTACTAGTCAAGTACAAGTCATATGCCAATACACGCAGCTTTACTACCTACTTCGTGTTTCCAAGAATAATTGCACCTAAACGCTGAAAAGTATTTGGTCTACCTAAGAAACATCAATCTTTTTGAGGAAAATCTATTTTATTCTTCAACATAGCCTCCTTTTAGGTCCTCCTTTCAACATTTCGATTCCTTTTTTATAATACGATTTGTCAAGTCCTTCAAAATGAGTATTCCTTTCCCGACTTCTTCATTTGACCCAAATCTTTTGTTTAGAACCCATCTCTTCCGGTTTGGAAATAAATAATAGCCACTGAGGGCCAAATCTGGAGAATACGATAGATAGATAGAGAACCTAGCGGGTGTGGCAATAATTGCCCAGTAACCACTGCGGCCACAAATGAGCATATTGTGGCATCCCGATATATATTAATTAGGTCTAGTCAGCTTTGTGCTGTAAATGGAGCGCAGAATTTGTCCTAGTTATAGGTTTACGATATCCGTCCGCTCAGTGTGGTATAGCTCGAAGTATTGCATTCGTCTTGTGTCCAACCCTACACAATCACGAAGGATGTGTTAGGTCGTCACCTCTTCCTCTCCACAGATTCTACACACTTTATCCTGTGCTAAACCCATGTTATGGAGGTCGTTTTTCAGGTTACAGTGTCCAGTGTCCAGTTAGTTGTCCAGTTAGTTGTCCTGTTATTTCCCTGATCTGGTTTCTAGTTAGATTTAGGTACTCTTTCGTTCTATTGATAGAGTGCATGACGCCTTCGCATGGGTTTGTCCTGGTGATTGCTCCCAGTACAATTTTCCCTATTTCCGGTCCATTCTAATATCATTCTGCTTGCTGTGCATTTTGATATTCCACAGAGTGGCTCTGGCCCATGGAAAGCTAATCCCGCTCCTAACTTGGCTAGAAGATCGGCTTTTTCGTTGCCTTCATTTCCTGTGTACCCCGGGACCCAAATCAATTCAACTTTGTTGAGTTAACTTAGGTTGTCTAGGACATTAAGGCAGTTTTGTACCAGTTTAGATTCGATTTGGTAGAACTCCATTGCCTTTAGAGCGCCTGGCTGTCAGAGAAAATTACAATATTTTTGTTCTTGTATCCCCTACTGATGCTTTCTCGTATACAGAATTCTATAACGTAGACTTCGGCTTGGAATACAGTGGTATGTTGCCCGAGATTTCTGGCGAACTGAGATTTTGGTTTTTTTGCCAAATATTCCAACACCGACACCTTCGTTTGTGTTTGAACCATATGTATACCAGATTATATCCCCCATACCGAACCTGTTCCCGTTTACTGACCAGTCTGTTGGGCTTGGGATTCGTATTTTGAAGCGTTTTTCAAAATGAAATGCCGTTAGAGTTTTATCACTCGGCATTTCTAAAACTGGGTGTGTCCCAACTATGTCAAAGATTTTTGAGTGACCTCTTCGGTAGTTGGGAGGGGGCCCCCACCCCTAGACTTTATTCTGTATGTCGCCAACCTACCCTCCTTTTCACTGTACTGTACCGTACTGTCGCCACTGTAATGTGGAGTGGAGATAGATTCAGCAGTACTTCCAAAGCTGCCGTGGGAGTGGAGCTCATCGCTCCTGTGTAGATCAAAAATAGTGCCTTGGGATTTGGACCCCAGGTCCTGCCACAAAGTCTCCGACAGGTCCATAAAGACAGTCGTTCTTTGTTGGTGGAGAATTCGATGGTTGAGGAGACAATTCAAAGTGCAATTCGTGGATTTTTGCCATTGCAGATACGGATGGTTGAGGTGGTGCATTGTCCTGATAAAAGAGAACATTTTCTTCGCTGAATAAGGGTCGTGGTTGCTGGCTTGATGAATGAAATTTACGGATTCTCCACCGTATAAACATAGGTTTCTGTATAAGCAAAAACAATGGTTTTTAGAACAGCTGGTTTTCTGAAAAGAATCGATTTTTCATTCCAACTTCAAGAAAGTATAGATAGTTTGGGCTCCCATATTATCAAAAATCTGACGCACCGTTGAAGAATATACGAATACTAGTTCTTAATTATGTGCACGTATCTGTATATCTATAAAAATTATTATCAGACTGAAATAAAAAACAAATCATGGCATTCATCTAATTTAATAAAATCGCACTGAGTCAAAAATTAAATGATACTCGATTTATATGCTGGGGGCAATGTTTAGAAATTGCTTTCAGTCAATTCAATTTTTTCTATCTTATGTACTCCTCTGATCAAATACACTCAACCCTTAAGCTCTAATTTGGGAGCCCTAAATATGTCTTATAACTTCCATAAATTATATACAACATCTGTTGGTAATAACGTAACTGTCTTAACATCACAAGCAAATCCACTCCATATATCGATAGTCAATTATGTCATTTAATTTATAATGTATCTTTTGTCTCCAGCTAGAAATCTAAATAACTGTTCCTGTGCCTGTTTTCATTTAATTAATTTTTATAATGATGTGAGAACTTTAAAAAATTTCAGGCCGAGGAACATTTTGCCGAAGACAGTGGTGTCCACTCTGTCGATGTGTCCTGCTCAAATTCTCAAATTACTGATGACGACACGATTGTTTTGCCAGTCGAGGAACAAATTCAAACACAACCAACTGAACGATTAATTCCCGTCAATCCGCCGGATATCATACCAACAACAGCGTTAACAACACAACCTAGACAGCTGGTTAAAACAACCGAACCAGAAATCAATGTTATTAAAGAAATCAATGAGATTGTGGTCGCCGAACAAGATACTAGTGTAAGTCAAAAAAATCCTATCGATCACTTACAATCGAATTTAATTAACAAAACAAGTGAAGTAGATACAGCTGGCAGTAGCTTTGTTAATAGCAATGATAATAATCAGAAAATTAAGACGGAAACTGATTCTCAAGATAATAATGAATTTGTTTCTATACAAAATGCTCCCTTATACGATATTAATTCAAATAATTTTAAAGATCTTGTACGCTCCAAAAGCCCTGAAACTCTTGTCATAAAAGTTACAGCAAAATTGATAACCACCGTTGAGGTAGCCGATAAAAATAATAAAAGTGTTCATCAGTTAGATAATGAACATGTCATATCGGCAGCGTTGAACAGTGACTCAAAACCTATATCTTTAAGCCAAACCGAAACTCCACCCCGAACTGTTACCAAACCTGAAGAGAAAGAGGTATTGAAATTACCGGTTGACAATATAAGTAGTTCTGAAATTTCTAATGATTCGACTGAGGGTGCGGTCGTTGAGGAGATTTGTCAAAAGGTTGATGTAAAGAAACAACCGAATCCCATGCTATCAACGCCATATTTTGATGTCAATGTAGACGGCTCAAAGTGTCAACGAGAACATGAACTTGCTTGCGGCAAATACAAAATTTTCGATTCTGCGGATGTAGAGGAGGAATTGCGAGCAATTCAACTGGATCCAGTCGAAAAGGCTCGTCAACTTCGCGAGAAAAATGAAAAATTAAAATGTCAAATTGTTGGTGTTCTAGAAAAACATAGAATTCCCAGCCCCATATCACCAAATAAATCTCTAGCCTCATCACCGATACCCTCACGTTGTGAACCGAAGTCCGATCAATCCGATGACGATCGCACAAATTCGAATTCATCATCATTAATGGCATCTCCTGTACCTCCGCAACGTAAGGCAGGTCGAAATATATTCGACTTTATTAAACGTAATCTATTAAATGACGGTAAGGACGTAGATGCCAATAATGAATTAATTGTTGCCGAACAAATTGCTGTTGCTAATCAATCGGCAGATCCATCTCGGTTTTATGTACCGCTAAAGGGTGATGGTAATACGAAACCAGTGCCACTGGAAAAGATTCTTGTCAAAGAGGAATCGTGTGATTCGACTGGCAGTGATTCGGTTACAACTTATGAGATTAATAAAATGTTAGATGAGGAATTACAAAAATTAAGTTGTGATGAAGAAAAGAAGCCTATTTGTTGAATATTTAATTAAGTTTTTTTTTTAGTTTGAATACTGGATATTTGTTTAATAAATTTGTTTAGTCACATTTTCTATGTCCATTTATAATTTTATTTTACTACACTAAATCAAGGTATACTATAAAATACTAGACACCAGTGGCGCATTAACACTTCATCTGGCCCTAAGACAGGACCATTATTTCGGGCTCCTAATTTTGGAAAAAATTTGAATTAAAAAACTTATAAATTCTTTTGTAAATTTATACGGTGCAATTTTCACTCCTTAACAACTCAAAAACATTGTTTTGAAGTCGTTTTTTCAAAATTCGTTTTGATTTCAAAGTAAGTAAGTAAGTTGACAATATTCACCTTTATCTATGGGTGAACGCGTTCTAAGACTTTAAAGTCGATTTTCTAGAAACTATGTTTTAAAAGTCGGTACCAGGTAGACGTAATCGGTCGGTACAACCACCTTACTCGTAATTGGGTGAATCTATTTAATGAATTTTTCTCTCCTTGAGAATATAAAATTATGTAATCTCTCTCGAAAACTTTTTCCAATTTTCAAACTGATAGTATTTTATTGAGCAGTTTAAATCCGAAAATTTTGTCCAAAAATCGACAACTCTAAATTTGAAAGGCCGCCAATTTGTTCAGAATTGAAAAATCGAAAAAAATATTTGTGAAGGACTACAAAATTTAATATATTTTAAGGCCTTTTCTTTGTATTTTGTGTTAGATAGCCGGAGTTCGAGATTCATCTGGTACCGCAAAATGCTGCATTCTTCGCACGGCATGAATGTGATGACCGCGGAAGGATATAATGCATACTAATGCATACATCTTCCTTTAATTTTTTTTTAATACACCAAGATATGCTCTTTCAATTGCAGAAAGTTCCATTATCCTCAGTATAAAATTTAATTGAGGAAAAAATCACAAAATTCCAAATCGAACGAAAATTATTTTTTAAAGTACTAACTCGACTTAAGGGGACTTCTCCTGTAACAGATAGAGTAAAAATTCCAACTATCTGTTACAGGAAGCCCAAAAACTCAGGATTTTTTTTTCAATTATGAAACGAAAAGTCCCCTTAATTATTGCTCTAATTTCTTTTAAATAAAATAACTCATCTTACAGTTGCAATAAAAAATATAACCGAAAAAGTAATTTGAAAAAAAAAATGCTATTACGCATTTCAAAACCAGTTAAATTGTATCCCTAATTTCTAATCTAATCCTAATTTTTCGCTAGAAACGGAAAAAGAATAATGTAACATGAAGTATGTTAAAAATGAGTAAAAGATAAATTAAGTAATAACACATAACTCAATAAGTTTCCGGACTGACATAGAAAAACACATTTTTTTGGGTAAATTTAGCTTTATTTATCAACACATTCACCATCTAAGATCAAATAATCATTCCAACGCTTCTCTATCTTTTCAATTCCTTGTTTAAAAAAATCTGGTTTTTTGACGAGGCCTCCGTGGCAGCGATCACCTAATCATCGGACGAAAATTTCTTGCCCTGGAGCAACCTTTTGAGATCCACGAAGAGCCAGTAGTCGCTGGGGGCCAGATCTGGAGAATAAGCCGTGTGTGGGAGCAATTTGAAGCGTAGTTCATGCAATTTTACCATGGTAGTCATCGAGTCGTGACTAGTGTTTCACGAGGTGGGGGCGAGGCGAGGTTTCCAACAAGCTCGGTCTCGCCTCGTTTTTCTAAACGTCAACCTCACCTCGTCCGAGCTGGCATTATAAATTTACCTCGCCTTGTCTCGGTCTGAATTTTTTCTTACAGAAATAAAAAATCGGATAGGTAGAAAGTGGAATGAAAGGTAGACAATATACATTGTTTTGACAAATTCTATATTATTCTAAATATCACAGTTTATTATTAATTTTTTCGAAGTTTGTGACGAAATGAGTATATTATAAAAAAAATTAACGAATCAAGAATTATTTAAATTTTGAAACTACATATTTCTTCAGATAAATCGATTTAATCCACGCGCTTACGCATAGTAGAGCCTGCATGGCATAGATCCTTTAGTCTCCTTCTCTTCTGAGTGCCGATGGTCGATGCATTCGAGAATAAGCGTTCGACATTTGCGAAACTATTGGATACACATGTTGGTGTTCCTTCCACGACTGCAAAACATCTAAACCTTCCAAAGCACAAGGAGCCTCCAAATAAAAGCAGGCATTAAGTAAAAAATCAATGCCTCGCCTCGGTCAAGCGAGGATTTCGGGATTGTGCCTCGCCTCGCCTTGGTTCATGGCGAGGAATGAAATTCCAATACTCGCCTCGGCCTCGCCTCAGACCTCGTATGCAAGGTCCAAAGCGAGGCGAGGAAGCCTCGTAGCCTCGGTGAAACACTAGTTGTGACACGGTGCATTGTCTTGGTGAAAAAGTGGTTTTTTCTTCGCCATGTGGGCCGTTTTTCTTGATTTCGTCGGCCAAACGATCCAATAATGCCTTGTAGTATTCGCTGTTTCCATTCGTTTTCCTTTCTCAAGGTAGTCAATCAACAAAATACCGTGAGCATCCTAAAATACAGATGCCATAACCCTGCCAGCCGAAGTTTGAGTCTTTTGTCACTTCGGACGGCTTTCGCCGCTTGCTGTCCACTCCGCAGACTGCCGACTTAACTCTGGAGTGAAATTATGGATCCACGTTTCATCCATTGTGACATATCGACGCAAAAATTCGGCTGTATCGCGGTTAAAGATGGCCAAACACTGCTCCGAATAGTCCGAATCGTCGTCGAATACGATTTTGTTTTTGTTCCGGTGTTAACAAACTCGGCACCCATTTCGAGCATAGCTTTTTCATATCCAAATGTTCATGCAAAATGGTAAGCCACTGCCTTCAGATATCTTCACAGCTTCAGCAATCTCCCTAAATTTTAATTTGCGGTCGCCCAAAACGATTTTGCGCACTTTTTGCTCACAACATTTTCTGGAACAACTGCCATGTTTGGGCGACCCGAGCGTTCAGCGTCTGAAGTGTCCGTACGACCGAATTTAAACTTTATACCAGTTACAAATGGTTGATTTTCCTGGGTGCAGAGTCCGGATAATATTTATCAAGCCATTGCTTGGCCTCAGTCGTGATTTTTCGTGATCACGAAATTTTTTTTTATCCATACTTTACAAAAAATACGAAAGTTATTGCACACTGACAACTGTTAAATGAAAACGCGTAGTCCGAATGTCATGAAATTTTGACATATATCTTATAAAAGATGGTTCTCTCGAATGGTAAATAGGATTTTTGTATAGTGGCGCCCCCATATGTCCGGAAACTTATTGAGTGATATTAAAACCTTAAAACTAACTAAAAGGCAATGACTTTGTTTTTTAACCTCTTTTCTTCCTTTTTTTCCTTTTCATCTTTTTTTCTTTTTTCTCTATTTTCTTCTATTTTCTTCTTTTTTCCCGGGCCCCTCTTGACTCCGGGTCCTGAGACCACTGCCTCTTTCGCCTCCGTGTTAATGCGCCACTTCTAGACACTAAAATGTGTGCCAATGCAATTAATAAGAATAGCTATGTATACGATTTGCCACACAGTTTATACACCCGAATTTTAAATTTTATTTAATCGATGCATTAAGATATGCAATTATTTGCTCATTTTCAGTGGTTTTTCAGTCAGTTTATTCTGTATTTTGTTTCATTGGAATATGGCAACAATAAGTTGGTATCAGTTGTTTTTTGAAGTAAGATTAATATCGCATATAAATTTCACATACAAATATCACCTAAAAATCAGCTTGAGTACCGAAATCCCGATCAACCAAGTCAGGAACTGTAATTTGGTAGGAATTGGTTAACATTGCCATTTTAAATTCTTTATTTTCAATCTTACCATAATAGTAAGATTCATATTTTAGTAAATTTTAGAAATAGTTTTTTGAAATAACTGCGATCATTTGTTGGTACACTGGGAAGAGATGTGTAATATTAAGCCGCATAATACGTGCAGGGTGTTCAGGATGCAGGGTCACAATACAAATTTCTGAAATGATAATGATTTTCAATTTACATTAAAATGTGAATACATGCAATTTTACGGACTTTATTCTACATATTAATAAGGGAGCGTTTTATTTGAACATAATTGATTCCAAATCTAAAAATTTTGAATATTTCCGTTTTCTAATTATGGGAGCTTTGATAAAAATTTTTTTTTCTTATAATTAAATTTATTTGGAACCGCCTCAGTGCTTGGGTAAATTTAAAAAAAATCATTTTATTATATTTATTGATTTAGAAGAAATCTGTTATTTAAAATTTGAAAAAAAATAATTTAAAACGTAAATTTTTAAAAAAAAAATCTAGAAATGTTATAAAACTAAAACTATACAGACTCTTTATGGAATTTTAGATAATTGAAAGTATATTGAGATATTGAAAATATTTCTTATATATTTATATGTTAAAATGCTATTCAGTAGATTGTTAAAATAAATTAAACCAAATTGTAAATTGAATTTAATTAATTGTATTTGTGTATATATTTAGATAAAATTGACTTTGAGATTCATTATATTCGAGTATTTATTGCTAAAAAAAAATTGTTTGTATTTATTATCATTTCCTTTCTATTTTCTATTTTATTGTCATCTAATCATTTAACACCATTGTCACAAATACGAGTAATTCTAACATTCTACTAGAAATCATTATTACGATTCTCTTATCGACACTGTGCTCTTATTAATCATCGATTCCTTATTATATTATTTTGGGAGCTTTGGTATGCATTACTTGAAATGATGAACATCAATTTTCTTAATACTTGTAAGCACATATTAACCTTCTTTTTAGTTAATAAGTAGTGTTAAATGTAACGAAAATTGGAATGGTTCGAAAGGTATGTTAAATTGGTGTTGGCTTGTTTTATGTATGTTTTAGCTGGGTATCATATAATTTTTAAGTAGTATCGTTGCGTTAGTGTAGTGATAGCAATATATAAATTTCTTTCGCCTTATCGTACATATCGATTCATAGCGAAAAAAAGAAATATGCAGAAAAAAGCGTGTGAGAGCCACCGACAACTTTCAAACGGCCATAACTCGGTGAAAAACGGTCCTCTCTAAGAATTTCAAGAGCTATTGTATTCGCCTTATAAAACCCATTCAAATGAACTGTAACTCGACCCAACAACATCCCAACAACTCTCTATCGGAGAGGGGTTTTGGGATTTTAGGCATGCAATTTAGAAATAATAGTTCATTCGTGGCTAAGTTTGAAACGATGTTAAAAATAATACATATTGTTAAGAAATTACCGTTAAGGCCTGATCACAATGTACTTAGAAAAACTTAAGAACTTATGAAAAATTTATCGAAAGTTTCTTAAAGTGTTCGTTGACTTCATAAAACTTAACAACCGGTT
>JANTOP010025982.1:0-12404 GCA_027564815.1 Symmerus nobilis | reverse complement strand
GATTTGTATTTCAAATTTTCCCCAACGTTTTTTTAAAAAATTCGGAAAAATTTTTTCAATCCAATGAAAATCAATTTTGTAAATTTTTTAAAGAAATCAACCCATTCCGAGATTTTTTTTTGTCTGGAAACAAAAATCAATGCAAAATCTCCGATTTTATTAAATTTTCTAAACCGCCTCCTGGAAAACTTAATTTCCGGATGAATCTTTTAACGGATCTGGAAATTTTGATTTAAGACAAATTAAACTTAAGGATGCACTCAGGAAATTGTAGAACAAACTTTTTTGACAATTGAATCCTCTGATTTTATATGGGTCGGATCAATGTGTATATCCGCACACAATACATCGAAATGCTCTAAGGAAATCTATCGATGATTTTGAGAAAATTAACATATGCTAATCGTCTTAAAGGGATCTATTAACCTTTAAAATTTCTTCGAAGATTAAGAAAAGACCGCCATACCTTCGGATCTACAGGAACTCGTCGAGATATCGATTTAATTATAGACGTTGATGGAAGGACTACAATAAATCTATAATTTAAGCAATAAACTTATTATTTAAGGAATTAGAAATTATTTGTCTCTAACGGGGAACTACCGGGAGCTAGGACAGATTTTTACTTCAAATTTAATATATTTTTTAAAATTAAAAATGAGAAAGGCGGTGTCAAAATTAGGTAAAATCCGATGACAAGGATAAATTTGATGAAAAATTGATTATGGGCGGCAAATGTCAGGAGTAAGGGGGCGAGTTCTACCCGGGAAAATTCGAGAATATTTATGAAGTCATGAAAGTCGGAAAAAATTTGAAAAAGTCGAGATAAGGCAAGTAATTTTTTTAATTGAAAAAAAAATAGAATTTCGACAAGGACTTGAAATTAAAAATGATTTGTATGAAAATTAGCACAATTGGGAACAATTTATATTAAAATTTCATTGTAAATTCAATTACGATGAACTAAAGAACGATGAATCCACCTACGCCCGATTTGAATGTCCGGGCCTACAATTATTTTTTCTTTGGGAATACAAATGAATATTATTTTTTTAAATTCTAAATCTTATTCACTTTCAATCCAGTTAAATTGATTTATATGAAATCTGGAACTTTTGTACAGCAGCTCTGAATAAATTTTGAAAATCTGTAGTGTAGCTTTTAATTTTTGAATAAAATGTTATATATTTTATAATCTAAAGCTCTACAAAAGCTTTTAATACTCAACGAAAGTTTCGACTGTTGATGTAACTTTATTCGTATTGAATCCTACTTTATTTTAACATCCAAATATTTTAACTGAAACGAAACTCAAAATGTTATGACAAAATTCCGCATAAACTTGAGCGCTCAGGGAAAGCTTATGATTTATGCGTTTTCGAATTTAATTTTTATCGGAATAATTTAATTTTAATTAAATTCAAAATTTTCCTACGAAAGCTTAACAAAAGCTTAAAAGCTCAAAGTAACATTTGTATTTGGTATTAAATTATATTTGTATTCATGCATATTTGTTTGCAATTCAACGATACTCAAAATATTACGGCAAAAGCTTTGCTTAAACTACCGAGTTCCCCGAAAGCTTTAAGTTTTGGATAACATTTTATACATTTTCAATTCTAATTTTTATCTGAATAATCAAATTTTAATTATATCCCAAATTGCTATGCAGAAGCTCCGCGAAAGCTTCAAAGCTCGGAATGATTCGTGCTTGAAACATAATTTTATTTGTATTGACACTAATTTTTATCCAAATAATTTAACTGCAACGAAACTCAGAATGTTCTTACAAAAGCTCCACATAAACTTCACCGAACTCAACGAAATCTTACTGTTTTGGATAAAATTTTATACATTTTATATTCAAATAATTATATCTTAATAAAATCCGAAATTTTCCTACGAAAGCTCCACAAAAGCTTAAAAGCCAAATAAAAGCTTGTTGTTCTTTAACGTTTGAAAAATATCATCCATTAAGGCATCCAATTTCCCAATATAACCATAAAAAGATAAAACCAAAATTGGATTATTAAATATCATGATTCGAGCCCCAAGAATTTACGAGCCCTTGGCTCGGGGCTAAGTTGTTGTATTCAAACAACAGAATAATTTCAACAATGTCCTTTTCAATATATATCTTATCTCGTCTATATTGTTGGTTCACTTTCACCATAAATATTCTATAGAAGTACGAAATATCTAATATCCAGTCGGCGTTAAATAAATTATTCACCATTTATTAATTAAGTAAAAACTATTCCTATAAAAGCTCTGCAAGAACCTAAAACCTCCTAGAAAGCTTTGCTTTCCGAATCACTTTTTAACGAACTTATAAAGAAGTTTAAAATTATTGTAAAAAAAAGTTTTCAAATCTTGAAAGCTCATTGAAAGCTTAAAATTAAAATGTCATTTATATTTATAATTTGGAATCACATTTTTATTCGATTGATTAAATTTTGTTAAAATATGTTATTTCCGCAAAGGAAAATTATCGAGAAAGCATTCATTGTCTTTATTTGAAAAACTCATCTGTCGGCCTGAAATTTTGCATAAACACATTATATGCTTTCAATGAGCTTTCAAAATTTTTGAAGCATTTTTTTTTTTGGGAAAATTTGAAATTTCGTGGAAGAACCGATATCTGGATAGAAAATAGATTATAAGTAGTAAGGAATTAAGTTCGAAGCTTTAAGCTTTCTTTGAGCTTATAATAGGCTGAGAAAACTTTCAGCGACAATTCCACATTTTATCCAAATTTAATGAATAAGATAAAAATTTGATTCCAAATTATATAAAACGTTATTTTAATTTAAGCTTTCAATGAGCTTTCGAGATTTTTGAAGCTTTGTTTTGGGAACATTTAAATATCTTTACAGGTTCGTTGTTTGGATAAAAAATAGATTTTGAATTGTAAAAATTATTGTTCACAAAATAAAGCTTTCTGGGAGCTTTTAAATTGTTGCAGAGCTTGGCTGTTGTTGCAGCAAAAAGGCTGTAAAATTTTGTTAAGGGGTCATAAAATTCTGTACACCACTGTTCTGATTAGAACCTGTGGTAGACAACTGGAGTATTAAAAATCGAATGACGATATGAAATGAACCACATAATTTTAATTGAATTCGTGTTAAAAGGTTTATCATGTTAAAAAAAATTTAAAAAAGAATTGGAAAAGCTCATCAATTTCCAAACCACATATCGTCGCAATTTCATCGAATAAAATATTAAATACAATTATTATTCGAATGCTTCTGAAAAATAATCGGATATCTGTATGAAGGATCAAGATTGAACATTCATAATATTAAATATGATATTGCGGAAAATAATATAATAATTTCTTTCGCTAATAATCATTATCATTTTAAAGACGGCGTTTACTTAATTTTTTTTTTTTACAATCAGGAGAATTTCTTGCATCCATATAGAATAAAATTCTTTTCTTTAATGCGGTTTTCTTGCACCCATTCAAGAGCATTATACCACTAAAGGTAATTTCAAGCTTTATATTAACGACCTAAAAGATCAATTTGATAGAAATTGGAAACGAACAAAAAGTAATGTGACTAATAAAACAGAGGGTGTTCCGTAAGATTATTGAAACCATATATTCTATTCGTAGGCGTTTAGGTTTATATAATCTTGCGATTCGAGAATTTTTTTCGAATCACTAGATTGTAGAAAATTAGCAAATAAATATTTATGATCTTAATCTAATTGGATACAAAACAAATAGGCTTCATTTTCTTTCTGTTCAATTTTTATTTGAATCCATTACGATTAAAAAATCCTGTCTTGGGTTAAATATATTAGGTTGAATTAAAAGTAATTGGATATTAGATTTCGTTTAATTTGTTCCATAAATTTTCTTACATTTATTTTTTTTTTGTTCTATAAAGGGATCCAGTCGGGTCCGATATTCGAAATGAATGTCCAGTTCATCCATATTATAATCTTATTACATGACTTTTCAAATCGACTTTGATAGCGATTACGAGTCTTATTAATTATATAGGGAGAATGGTAAACAAACATGAGTATGAGATGTGAAGGTAAAAATATGATATCACTAGGTGATTATAATTTGTATACAGGATACAGTACGTGCGAATCATTCGATATTATGGTTGGATTTTTGAGAAATTTTTATTCATAATTTTTACAATAAATTATTTATATAAATCATCACTGTTACCCCATTATGTCTTCCATAAATTCCTTGTCTCTCTATCTTTATCATTATGTCTTCCATAAACTCCTTGTCTCGATCTGACATCTAATTTCTGGGTTCCTTTTAGTAATAAAAACCACAGAAAAACGGGTAGTCTTTAGAAACATGAATATAATTTCCCAGAAATTATTAAATTAGGAAATTTCGATATTGATTTGAATAGAGGATGACTTGAGGCTTCTTTTTGATTCCTGACTATATTCCGAATTTAACCATTTTTACGAATGTTCCTAATTACCAGTCATATTCATCAATTTCTCTGAATTTTTATTTAACTTGCTACATTTCCTAGTAGTTCAAGACATTGTTTGCCGTTTGCGGTGTTAGTTACCGGCTGGTCGTTCCAGCTATCTGAGAAAAACCGCAAATAGTTCGGTAATTTTTGGCTTTAGAGGTCAACCACCCGCTCTTAATGTGCCTTGTTAAAATGCTAGCCATTGAACAATATCTACGAATATCTCGAAAGATTACTGAAACAATTTTTTTATATTTATTTTAAGGTTCACTATTTATATGATTAATTCTTCGAGTTTTTATATTTTTGGAAAGCTTTTGGAGGAAAATTTTAGATTGGATTACATTTTAATTATTTCGATGGAAACGGATATCAAAATGATTTTAAAAAATCAAAAAATTTTAATTTTAAGCTTTCGGGGGACTTTAATAGGGTTTTCTTTAAGAAAATTATTTGGATGAAACAGTATATTATTATTCAAACTATAATCTCTATTGTAGCTTCTAAATTCTCAAAAAGCTTTTGTAGGAATTTTAGATTTGATTAGAATTAAGTTTATGAGATAAAAAATTAACCTTAAAATAAATAAAAATTAATATTTTTTAAACGCTTTCGATTAGCTTTGGGGACTTTAATAGTTTTCTTTCAGAAAACTATTTGGTTGTAACATTAAATTATTATGCAAACTTAAAGCTCTATTTTGAATTTAAAGTTTCTTTTAAATTTTCGGGAAGCTTTTGCAGAAAAATTTATAGATTTAGAAAATTTATCCAAAAATTCTGTAAAATGTCTGTAAAATTTTTTCCAATCAAAATTTGTGCCCCAATAACTGAACAATAATAAAATTGGATAAAATTGTTCGTAAAAAATTCAAAAATGTTTAATAAAAATTCTACCGATCGCAAAAATTGAACTTCTACCTCTTTAACTTAGGGATATTTCAATACATATAGCTTTAAGGTCGATTTGCTCGATAAAATTCCGAAAATGTCGGAAAATATTTTGATAATTCAATGATCAAAACTTTTAAGAGAGTTTCAAGAAAATTATATGAAATTATGAAATTCCATGATGGAAATCGGACAATTTCAAGAACATTTGAAAATTTTGAAAATACTTCGAATTTTATAAAATTCAGGATATGAAAATGTTTCGTTTACTCGAACAAATATTAATTTCCGATTTTTATGAAATTTTCCCAAATTGACTAATTTTCGGATTTTTTTTAAAATGTCTAATTTTCATAAAATTTAAAAATTTTTATTAAGTGTTGTGATTTCCTTGACATTGACCAGTTTTCCTTATTTTTTTCGAAATTTTCGGATTTTGTCAAATGTTGCTGATCTCCGTATCATTGGCCGATTTTTCCTTATTTTTCTAACTTAAGTTTTGGTAGTTTATTTCTCATATAAAAAAATAATAACCAATAATATTTTGATTTTCTATATACAATATTTCAAATTTGAATATTTATTCATATAGGCTATCGTGTAGTATGAAATTATTTTTAAAAAATGGGCTGTCTCTTGAGAAATGGCTAACTAAATGGAAAAGACTGTAATCTTTTCCTTGCACAAACTAATAATCCAAGATTTTGCAAGGCTTAACAATTTTAATTCCACAACATTTTAAAAATCCATATCATTTTAGCTTAAAATGTTGCATAATATTTAAAGGTATTCGGTATATCTGTTATAATGTCCCCATCTCAAGTAAATATAATAAGACTCAGTACACTCACATAATTTTTATTTATTATTATTATGAGATAAGTATCTTAAGTAACAATGTTAAAAATAAATGGTTATTAGAGGAAATTATAACTGAGATGATTCAAGAATTTATTTAACGATAGTTAAACCACCTACTTAACTTTATCCCTCTACATACAATTTCACTATATTAATTCTTGTATTTGCCTTATTACTCAAAACTCTCTATACATCGATGATCATTTGGAATGTAGTCTTATTTATTTGTCTTATTATATGATGTAAGTTGTCTTCTTATTTTTTTTCCTCTCTATTTGATAAGTAAATATGAAAATTTTTATGTAATATTTGTTGTGAAAAGATAAGGAGAAAAATACTTGAGACGTCTAGTTATAAATCTTTCTTTATAGGACAAATATTCTTATACCTATTAGATAATGAGTTTTAAAGGTTTGAAGAAAGCAAATTCCCTTTCGGAAATCGACCAAAAATACGATATTTCCTGTCGCAAAATAAATACTTCGAAATGTTTCTGGTTTTTAATAGGAAATGTATAATATTAAATTCTATACTTCATTTCCTTATTAATTTTCTTATTGACCATCTAATAACCTACGAGATTTAAATTATACTTATAAAAGATAATACAAATTAATTTCAAATGGATACTATTCTGTGGAATTCTTTGTGTTAATTGCTTGATCATTTTGAATTTTGTATTTATCAAACCAGAGCATAGAAGATGTTCTATGTATAATATATGGAACTATGTTTCTTATACTATATTTCGCAATCTACATTCTACAGTGGATGTAGATACTAATATGACGATACATCCGACAACAGCTGTTCCACAAAATATACATCTTTCGAAGTAGACATGGATGGTATATTATTATTCCATATTTTAGTTAATATCTATGACATCTAGATTCATAGCAGTGGCTGCAGTCCCAGAACAACAAAATCGTTAGTTCAAATTATTTGATTTAATATAGATTACTTTTAATCATTTCACTAATTTTGACTAAGCTCATCGAAAGATTTTAATTCTTATCCAAAGCTTTTAATAAAAATTTAATTTCATTCAATATCAAATCTAATTCATCTAAAAATAAATGAACTTAAATGAAATTTGGAACTTTCGTAGAAAATTAAAATATCTACGACTACGAAAGCTTTAATTAATTGGAAATTATTTTGAATTGAAGGTTGATTATCATGAAGGCATTCGTTGTCCTTGTTTGCCCTTCCTTAAAAAATTCATCTATTGGCCTGAAATTTTGAGTAAATATATGCTTTTAATAAGCTTTCGAGATTTTTGAAAAATTTGTTTTTTTTTTTGGAAAATTAGCAAATTCGTGAAATGACCGATATCTGGATAGAAAATAGATTTTAAAGCGTATAAAATTAAGTTCGAAAGTTTGAGTTTTCTTTGAGCTTGCAATGCATTTTAGAGAGCTTTTATCAAATATTTTATATTTTATCTAAATTTAATGAATCGAATTATATAAAAATTCTATAGAAAAATTAGAATCTGTAGGGTCTCGCCTCCAACCGAGTGACAACCACTGTATTCATAAATTGTTAAAACTAACCAAAATGACATAAAAAATAAATTGTCACAAAGTACGGCTGATCTCATTACGATTCTTACGATTCGCTAAAAGTTTACATATTTCTTCTCCTGATATTCAAGTACAACATTAAATAATATTGACTTAGTCTTTGGCAATTATAGCACTCAAAGGGGATCGCACTGATATCGGTCGTACCCTACGAACCTATTTTCTTATAAAGATACTAACGAGTATATTATTATATGATTGGCCCCAACGTGCTATAAATCTAAATTATATAAAATGATATTTAATATTAAACTTTCAATGAACTTTCGAGATTTTTTAAGCTTAGATTTAGGAAATTTTAAAATTTCGTTAGAGCATCGTTATCTGCATGAAAAACAAATTTTCAGACGTAAAGAATTCATTTTGAAAGCTAGAGCTTTCGTAGTGTTTTTAACAATTTGGGGAAGCTTTTTACGAAAATTGCATATTTCATTCCAATTTATTAAATGGGATAAAAATTCAATTCCAAATTATATATAGCGACATTTTTATTTGAAGCTTTCAATGAGCTTTCGAGATTTTTGAAGCTTTGTTTAGGGAATATTTGAAATTTCGTCAAAGGATCGTTATCTGGATAGAAAACAGATATTCAAACATTAAAAATTAATTTCGAAAGTTAGAGCTTTTCTTGCGCTTTTAAAAATTTGCATAAGCTTTCTACGAAAATTCCACATTTCATTCTAATTTATTGAAAGGGATACAAATTCGATTCCAACTTATATACAACAACATATTTATTTTAAACTTTCAATGAGCTTTCGCGATTTTGGAAGCCTTTTTAGGGAATATTTGAAATTTCATTAAAATATCGTTATCTGGATAGAAAACAGATTTACAAACGAAAAAATTTAATTTCGAAAGTTAGAGCTTTCGTTGCGCTTTTAATAATTTCGTTAAGCTCTCTGTCAATAATCCATATTTCATTGCAATTTATTAAATGGAATAAAAATTAGATTCCAAATTATGTATAATAACATTTTTATTTGAAGCTTTCAAAGAGCTTTCGATATTTTTGAACATTTTTTTAAGGAACACTAGTATTTTAGTTAATGAATCGTTATCTACAAAAAAATATTTACAAAACCTAAAAAACGGCGGTCGAAAAATAAAGCATTCTTGCAGAGCTTTTGTACGAAAAGTTTAGTTTTGATATTTTTGTATTTTTTTTCTACTAAATTATAAACTTCCTGCGTCATTACATTTTCTTTGATCCGAAGAAAATTATCGGGAAATCCGGATCAAATGTCGCGGTGTCCGATATTAAAATTTGTCGGTGCGAGCCTTTACGAAATTTTGATTTTTCTTAGATAAATTTCAAATTTTCGAAAATATTTAATTTTTGAATTTTTACTTAACTATCAATGCAACTTTCTTCGTTTTTACACTTTTTTTCGGCCGGAGACTGTACTCGGTAATAGTACTGAGTAATGTTCTTTTGAATAAAGTAAGCGTTTATGATAAAGGAATTATGGTTATGTTAACCATACGCCACTATTCATAGACATTGCAAAGTAATAATAATTTCTTTTAGCGGAAAGGAAAAATATCACTATTCAAAGTCAGTTCCATTCCATATGAAATTCATGTTACTTCGTATATAAACTTCATAAAATATGCGCGACTGTCGTCGACCATTGAAGAATTTTTTAAATATACATAACAATTTTTTTAATTTTTTTATTTATACCACATAAATATACATTTATCTTATTTGTATTTATCGTACTTTTTCCTATCAACTTCAAATCAAATAGAATGATATGTCTGTGAGGTTTAGGAATAAAACCATATCCCAAACATCTTTCAAATTTATATGTATCAAGGATCATTAGAATCCGATTTATTGTTGAAATATTAATAAAAATGTTGGAATAGAATTGGTTATTTAATCATATTTTAATACATTTAATAATTTTGAACAATAGAAATTTACTAGGAAATAATTTGCTACAATTTTCGGAAATTTCGGACAGCAAATATTTTTATTTTATAGAATTTTATAGAATTTTTAAGAAGGTTAATTGTAGATTAATAAATTATTAATGTCTTTAAATAAAAACTATCAGTATATTTTACAAGGATTAATATATATATATTACGAATACATTTTTTTACCATAAACAACACATTTTTAGAATTAACAATTAGCTCCTTAAATTAATTTTTTTTAAATTGAAATTTTAATATTTTTATTAAATAAATCAACATTTTGATTTAATATAAATTTATTTTGTTGATTTAAGAAAAATTATTTTCTATATTCGAATTGTGTTAATCTGCACAGGGTAATTTTTTCTAAATGAGTTTTTAAAATAAACGAATTCCATATAAAAATAGTTATAGAGATGCCTTTTCTGCCCAGATATTCGTTTATTTTTTAAAGCATATAAAATGAAATATTTAAAAAAAAAATAGTTAAGTGATACAAGTGTAAATAACTTATTATATTTCTTTTTTTTTTCTTTATATTTAAAAAATATCTACAAATATTTGAATTATTTTTTATTATTATTTCAGTAATTAAATTAATATAAAAATCTCTTTCTATATATTATAAAAATATTATTTAATATTTAATGGGAATTGCTGTATTGCTATTGTAAAATGATCAAATACCATTGATCAGACAGCGATCATTTCAATTATTTATTTGTAGTTAATATAAAGGATGTGTGCCAAATACAATTTAACAGTAATTTATTTTCTGAAATAACATGCCATAAAAAGACAGTATAATCTTAATCTTTATTTACCAGGGATTTACCACAAAGTATAATTTAATTTTTTATTTTTTGTTGTCTTCTGTCTCTACTTTTCTAAATTACAGTTTATTTACTTTTTTTAAAGCCCCATTCCATTAAATAAATTTTTTGAAATTAAATAATTTTATACGTGATCAGTTGGAGCGGACCAACTGAAATTATTATACCTTTAATCTATTTATTTGTAATTTACGGAAAAAGGTTAATAACGATATGATCTCTTTATATTTTATTTGCAGCTCGAATCTCTTGCAGCTGGTTCCAATTTCATCGTAAATTACATTCTTCGGTCCATTTGACCGTGAAATGAGGTCAATTTCTTAGGGAATTATATTATCAAAATTATTTATTGAAGGAAAAATTTACCAAATAAAAAATAATTACTCGATGAACTGCATTTTCTTATTTCAGTTACAGAATTTCTTAATTAAGAAATATTAAATAAGAAAATTTATTATTTAATTTCTCATCTTTAGGATGGCGATTCGTATAAAAAAAAGAAATTAGTTTGTAATTATTTTTATACTTAATGAACGGCAATTATTATAAGGTAATTTTCTTAAATATCTTAAATTGTTAGTAAATATTTTGAATCAATAGCCGAATGAATGATTGATTTAAATCTAATTATACATTACACATTTGTATAAATAAATTATTCAGATCCGGGTATTTTGAAGAATAAAAAAGTTGAAATTGTCCCAATTGACATAATATTTATCTAAACTTTTAAATAAGTAAGACTATTTATGTATATTCGGAGTGCAATATACATCTGAACTAACATATGTGAGGAGACTAAGATATAAGTGGCTCAACCAGAAACAGAAG
This sequence comes from Symmerus nobilis, assembly GCA_027564815.1. Taxonomy (NCBI): domain Eukaryota; kingdom Metazoa; phylum Arthropoda; class Insecta; order Diptera; family Mycetophilidae; genus Symmerus; species Symmerus nobilis. Next base: position 1,008 of record JANTOP010025982.1, on the reverse strand, counting down.
ACTTATTTTAAGATTATAATTACTAATTTTCGGTCAAAATAATTTATAAAGGGAACTAATTTTTTGTTTAGAAATTATTATAAGAAAATGTTTGCCTCATGTAATAATACTTTGAAGGGAAGTTTTTAAAGGCTTTTTTTACAATTTTTGGCAAAAAATTTTTCGTGCATCATTTTATATTAATTTTTGAAATGAGAATTGGTTTTCCGAAATTTGTTCATCTATAAAGAGCAATTCAGACTATGTTGTATTTCCAAAATTGAATTCACAAAATGTTATTTTATTTTAGGTATCATTGACGAATTAATTTGACTTTTATAAGACAATTATATTTATGAAATTTTAATTGATTAAGATAGAAGATTTGATTGTAATGCTAATTTTAATGCCTAGAATTTGTAAGTTATGAAATTTCAAAACTATCATTTTGGTTCCTGAATAAAACTTATTCTCGGCAATAAATTGATTTCAACTTAAGATTAAATATTTATTGTTTAATTAAAATAAATAAATAAAATAATAAAGAGTTTATAAAAAATATTTAAAATTGTTTCGAATCGATTGGTAGAGCTAATAGTATATCCTGAACATATTTCTGTCTAATATCCTTTTGACCTTCGGTTTCTTTGAAAAATCTGTCTATATTGGAGATAAATCATTTATCTGGTGCATCCTAGGAATTAAAATAAAATAATTTAATATTATATTTTAAATTATGAATTAAATTGGAAAGATTACTGGTCCGGTAATAATATTATATTTAATTTTGCGAATTGGGAACAAACCTAACAGTCCAATGAGGATATTGTGGAAGAAAACAATTTTAAAAAAACAACCCCCAGATTTTATAGGGGTCGATGAACGTTTCTACCTCTTCCATGGTATAATGGGTATGACGCTCGCTTTGGAAGAGGGAGGTAACGCAGAGGGAGGTGACGTAAAGCTGGCGGTCCCGTGTATAAGAATATAAGTATTCTTATACAGAGACCCCTTGTGTATTGGGGGTAT
>JANTOP010025971.1:0-12407 GCA_027564815.1 Symmerus nobilis | reverse complement strand
TTCATCAAGGGTCGTCATTAAAGTTTTTTCATGAAATTTCAAATTTTATTAACGGAAAATTTTAGGATAGAAAAATTATCTGAAACTAAAAGCTTTCTCTAAGCTTTTCTAATCAAAATTCAGATTTAATTAATCAAATAAAAAGAATGGATTTTCCTTGAAATTTTCTTTCCTTTACGAACTGAATTTTCCACCAATTATCTTCCGGATTAGGAAAATCTAATGACGCAGTATTGTATTCTAATCACTTGATAAATTAATTAAATTATCAAAATTAAAGAACAATCGACACCCGAATTTTGGTAGGGGTTCAAGTTGGACGTGGTTATTTAAACGGCCACTTGACCGGAAAATTGGTTATAATTTCCCGGGAAATTTAAAGTTATTAGATTTTACTTACAACCAATTTAAGGGATGGTTTAATAGAGGTAATGAGATAAAAACTTTAAAGAGTTATCTAACAAAGTTATGTTTTAAAAATAACTTTAAAAAAATATCTTTTATATTCGGGACCATTTTGATGAAAAATCTAATTTTCCGGAAATTTTCTTCGGAATTTGGAAAATCTAAAGACGTAGATTTATTGCCTATTAAATAAGAAACAAATTATACTCTGGAAATTTTCGTCTAAAATCAATCCTTTCATTCCAACATTGAATTATTTAAAATTAAAAGTGATAGGATTTGAATAAGGAAGCTATGCTACGTGGAGCATAGTTTGAGAACCATTGCTATTGTATAAATGATAATCAGGATGCAGTTGTCATATAAGGATAATATATATTTTTAAGATGCTTTGCAGCGTATTCAAGACTGTCTTGTATTGGTTAGGTTCTATTTTTAAACAATCGTTGAACATCCATCTAATTAATGTTGGTACAAAAAAGGAAAAAGTTTAATTAGCTTTAATCTGTACTTAACCACAAACTCACTTAAGAGTTAAGCAAATACGAGTCTCATGTTCTAAAGTTTGTCATTAATTGAACGTAAAAAAAAGCTATAAAAAATATATATTCCATTTTCACCAGTTAAAAATTAAATAAAGAAAAATCTTAATGCCATTTAACCCATACTTCCCACCTGAACTCCTCCATACATGTATCAAGCGATGCCTTTAATCCCATATACTTATCTCATTATAATCATCGGGTAACTGCCTCATTTAAAGCAAATAGCATAAATCTCATTACCGTTCCTATACAAAAATAAATATAATAAAATGGAAATTTATAACAATAGACTATGGCCATGCCCAACCAAATCTATTGGAGGATTTAAAAGGAAGCGGAGATGATTCTCTTAAATTCATTAAAATATCCCAACCCATTAAGTATGAATGTCTATGTAGGAATACAAATTTAGATCTCGTCCATAAACTAAAACTGGACATAAAATAAGGGAAATAAAAAGTTGGCAAAAAAGGCTATCAATCAAATAGCCTCAGCTTCTACATCCATCTACTTGCCCGCCCATACCCCAAACACCCCCCACTTCGAACTTATCACAGAGAATCACAGCTAAATTCGAAATGGGAATGCATCATTTAAAGTATTTAATCCGTCATAAATATGGAGAGATGGGTTGGTATTACACTGCCGGTTATATGAATGATTCCATATAAATCGTCCGTGACAGAACCATTGCAGCTGAAATAACATAAGTTCGGTCTGTTCTTAAAGGAAATGTTAAATAGAATGTATTACTATTTTCTCCATTTTTCTGAACGATTTTTGGATTTTTACTCTCGAAACCCCGAATTTATTATTTATTTTCTCATCGCGTTTGTAACAAAATGGTTCAAATGTAACTCAGGATTCAAATATATGTCAAATTGGAACAATTATTTTGTAACAAATATGAAATTATTAAAATTATTAAATAAATACTTATATTCGTTAGCCAATTCTGTTAGTTGTTTTATTTCATTTATTTATTTATTTTATAATTTTATTTCATTTTATTTTATTCATTTTCATTAAATTTACATACAATTTTCAGTGATGTTTTCATTTTAAAATTCATAACTTTGAAATTAAGGGTTTCTTCTCTCTACATTATACAAATATGTGGTATATGTTTGACTTTCAAAAAAAAAAATATCTTGGGATACTTTAGGGTGTCAAAAGATTTTTTATCGTAAAATGTCAAAATTTTGAAATACTGAAAGAAATCGATTTTTTTAATTGATGAAAGTAATTATTTATTTTTTTATGTATTTTCTTTTGAAAATCCTCCTCAATACTTTTAATTTGGTGAACCATTCAAAAAAATCGAATAATCCATTTTTGAGTTATGAAGTTTTGAAAATACCTTTAACGTGAATGAGCGAAATTTTCGAAAAAATACCGAACAAATCTTATTCGCGAATTAACCAACTTAGCAGAATTAAGCTTCTCAGGTAGAACCTCAAATACTTTTTATGGTATCTTTAAGGACCAAGATAAAGGAATAATTTCCAGCTTTCTTGAAATTGACGAATTATTTTATTTCCGTCTTCATCTTCATCTTAGTTCCGGTTTCAAAATAAAGTAATACAATTATCAGTCAATCAAAGATCCGTTACTACTTAAAATTAGTTTCCTAAATGCAGGACCTAGATTTATAATTCGAGAACTCATACAACTCATTTCCGAAATGCCCTGCTCATTTTCAGTATGAGACCCTCCCCCCCCTCCCGAGTAAATTTCCAAATCAGTGTGTCACTAGGGTTACTAGGCATTAAGGGAAATGTAGACCATTTTCAACACCGGAAATTTAGAAACACAATTCGAGATTAGCTCCCCCATTTCAAAAAATCGATGTAAAAACCCCCGGTAAAACTTAACGAAACCGGGATGATAAGCTTTTAATTAAAATAATATTTTTGGCTGTATGGAATCTAATTTTTTCCCAATAATTAAATTGAAATTAAATTTTCGTCAACAAATTCTGTGGAAAATTCAAAGCTGAAAGAAAGCTTTTAATTAACATTTAATATATTCATTATCAAATCCATTTTATCTCCCAAAAAATAAACTCAAATTAAATCGGAAACTTTCGTTAAAAAGCTCCGTAGAAAATTAAAATCGCTACAAAAGCTTTAATGAATTGAATTGAATTGAAGGCACAGTATCATGAAGGCATTCATTGTCTTTGTTTGCCCATTCTTGAAAAATTCATCCGAATTCAAAATTCGGTCGAAAATTTTGCAAAAATATATGAGCTTCCAATGAGCTTTCGAGATATTTGAAGCATTTTTTGGGGAAAATTTGAAATTTTTTGAAAGGCCGACATCTGGATAGAAAATAGATTTTTAAACGTAAAAAATTAAGCTCGAAACTTAAAGCTCTCTTTGAGCTTACAACGTGCTAAGAAAGCTTTTAGCGAAAATTTCATATATTATCTAAATTTAATGAAGCGAATGAAAATTAGCTTCCAAATTATTTAAAATGATATTTTTATTTAAAGCTTTCAATGAGCTTTCAAAAGTTTTTGAGCTTTATTTTGAAAAAAGTTGAAATTTGGTTAAAGGATCGTTAACTGGTTAGAAAACCAATTTTTAACCGTACAAAATTAAATTCGAAACTTAAAGCTTTCGTTCCGTTTTTAATAGTATTTAAATTCAATGAATCGGATAAAAATTCGACTCCAAATAATATAAAATAACATTTTAATTTTAAGCTCTCAATGAGCTTTTGGGATTTTTGAAATTCTTTTCTTGGAAAATTTTAAATTTCATTTAAGGATTGTTAAATGGATAGAAAATAGATATTTTAACGTGAAAATAAGATTCGGAAAATAAAGCTTTCTGGGAGCTTTTAAGTTTTGCAAAGCTTTTTGTGCGAGCTTTTACGAATTTTTCGTCGCTAAATTCCAACTTTTCCGATATATTTAATTTTTATGTTTTAACGTAAGTCGAGCTATTAAACACTAGACTCTTAATCCTATTCAGATCTAAAAGAATTTTGATGACTCAGTGCCATTTCGATCCGATTTTGTACGCTGAATTTTTATCTGAAATCATTCTTAGTTTGACACGTCTTATAAGTAAGGATTTATTTGGATTTTTCTCTAAAATAGGATGTGCTGATCAGAGGACTTTCTAATAAATTGCAAGACCACTACAGAAACGAATTAGGCCGGCCCAATATTTTATGCGATTTCTGTGATATTCATGGAATAATCACATTTCAGGAATTCCTACTTTTAAATAACCTTAAAGGATATTCGATAAATGACACATAATTATTACCGATACTGTATTTTATTTCGAATAATATGAATAATAAATATACGGATACGGACAGTATATGTATCCAAACTATTCAAGTTTATTCTAATGATGGAAAGCTTTACATCCCCCCCCCCCCGTACCTCATCTTTCTATATTTTATTTTTACTTCATCAAGCATCCAATTCAAGCATTTAAAGCGATTAAAAGTCTGCAAAATAACAATTTCAAATTGGTAAAACAGAATTTTGTAAATTCGCTGGTGGGAGGTGAACTAAAAAAACTGATGCCTCAAGGCGATAGATTTAAATTAAAATAAATTTTATCTAGTAAGCGTTCGTAAATCTACATAATATCCTTAATAGGAATTTTATTTAGTCTGATGAGTCCGGTTATTAAAGTTAAAGTTTAAGGAACTTAAAGTACCTGAAAGTTTCTTAGTATTTCTTTCAAATTTTTCAGACACAAATATAATTGGACTGTAGTTTCAAAATGAGGGAATATTTCGAAATAAAATAGATATTTCAACTGAAAAATTTTTATCTCGAAATAAATTGCCGTCTGTGGTCCATCCACACCACTCCCATCCAACCCGAAAAAGTCAACCCCCAAAAAAATATACAAAATTTTTCGATTATGTATTTAGGACTTTTACAAACTTTTTCATATCCCATCTATATGCAAGTTTTAAGGAACCGATGAATATTTTATTCTAAAAGGTATATTATTTACATACGTTATTTATTTGAGAAGAGAGAGCCTTTTGTGTATGCATAGGCTCCTCTTTCTATATATTTCCTTATTTCCCAAACCAGAAATCACCATAATAAAGATATAACCTGATGACACACACTTACTTGAACAGGATGAAGAAAAAATAAGTAAAACAGCATCCTTCCAATATTGTTTGCTTTCCGTACCGAACCGGTGTTTCATCTGCAAATATACAAACACATTTCTTCGATAAATAACCAACCGAAACGAATAAATAACGAGTCCTTTATTCTCCTTTTATTTAATTCTTTTGTCATTTTAATTTTTATTCTATTAATAGGGTAAGTGAGATAAGGCATCCTTAAGACCATACGGCAATAAGATAATTTTGTAACAAACTTATTGTCCTTCCCTGAAATGCCCATATAAGGAGTATTTACAAAATTTATTTATTATTTAAATTCCATGTATGTCACATGGTCATAGTGCAAATCAAAAATGAACTATTATATGAGAAGAAATGGGAAGCCGGCAAAAACTTTTAACAAGTTGGATATATAAACGTAAATGTTTTATTAAGGAATAGTAGATCCATCCTAACATTTAGAAGGCCTTCTTCCATATCTCTATTTCTCATATATTATTTGTTTAACCATATGATAAAGAAAGTTGTTCCTTAGAGGTCCTCACACCACATGGCCAAATAACTTTGGTGTGTTAATATAGAAAAAAGTTTCAAATTATCGATTTGGAATGGGACCCAATCAGATATGAGAGACACATCCCAGTTCACGCTAGGAATGGGATATATTGCATCGGGGTGGTTTTAATGAAATATTCAAAATTCTATTATAATTTTTCATTGGCCGGACATCAAAAGAAAACCTTTCCGTTGAAAATTTGACCAATTTGAAGAAGGTCTGACTGTTTACGGTCATACCAAGTACTTAAATGGAAAAAGTTACATCTTATCCATTGACCACAAAATATTTTACTTCTCATCCGAATATATTCGGAGAATTTATCTTGCAGGAATGTGGGATGAAGATTGGGGATGGACCAAAAAAAAAAGCATGTTATTAAGGACACAAATTATTGTGTTATTCATGGGTAAAACTGAAATTTGAACTTAAAAAGCTTGATAAAGAAATTTATGTTACATGTGTGTCCCTAGTCTTTTAGTCCGTTTTTCCGGTCCATGTACAACCAGCACGTATCAAATTTAAGAGGGCTCCATGTATACAATATCGGGTCTATTAAAGTGTTTTAAAGTTTCTATTAATTTTGTAGACGGGTCGTTATTTAACTGTTATTTTCCTTACCATTAAACGCACGCCACAAAATAAAGAGACATTAAGACATCAAGCCCGGTAACCGAAACGTGAAAATCATAAGATATTATAATACGTGTTTGGTACAAGGTTTTGCTTACGGGCGCCATAAATTAGTTTCTTTACGTATGAAAGGTGGATTTTATAGAATTTTCTATGGGTTGGGTTAGATTTAGAGGAATTTATTTTAAGGAAGGTGAAATTTAACATTACACTTATTTTTTAGATATACTTACGTATTCATATGTCACAATAAAAATACACTTTTAGACGTTTGTATGCATAGAATAAGATAGTTAGAATCAACTTATTTATTTAACTGCTTTCCAAATTCAAAACAGGAAGACATTAAATTTTTAATTGAATGTCTTAAATGAATAAGAAAAGTCATTTTGACTACGAAAACTTTTAGCAAAACAAATTCCAAATTAAATTACATTGACAGTTTGTTTCATCAAATATCTGAAATTAATTTGCCAAATTTTTGAAATTATCTCAATTTTGCTAAAATTTAAAAACAGAAATTTAGGAAAATTTTATTCCAAAATTATTTTTTCCAGAATAATTTTATAAAAATATTAGGGAAAAAAATTTTTGAAAATCTCAAATTCAAAAAAAAACTTCAGTTTCGTGGAAATTTTGAAATTCTATTAATTTTGGGATATTTCGTTAGACAAATTACGAATGAAATTAAACTTGTCCTAATAAATTTTTGAAATTGATTTCCCAAATTTTTGAAATTTTGAGTTTTCAAAACAGAAATAAAAATTTTAGAAAATTGTGGAAAAAAACAATTTTTCAGAAAAATTTGATAAAAAATTGGTTCTCCATTTGACTAGGAAGGGGGCCCGTAATCGAAATCATGCCTGTGGCCGGGAGAGGTCTTCATACGCCTCTCGTAATATTATTAAATTGCCCAAAATTAATTAATAATCTAATATTGTTAGATGTAAGAAATCCGCAGATATTTCTGATGGTTTAAATGGCCTTTGGGACTAGGTAATTTGTCAGAATTTTCACTGAAATATTTTATTCTTATTTTTATTTGTATTATTTTTATTTAAATGTTAAATGTAAAATATTATTAGCTATGAGAAGAACATAAAGAATTCAAATAAGAATTTTAAGACTTCAAGGAAGAAAATATAAAGAATTTAAAATTAAAATTTAAGAAATTTTAGAACTTATATTGTAATATTTCCCTTTGCTTTATTCAGAGCTATTACTAGAGTGCTTGCCGAATATTTTCTTCGGCCGAAAAAAAATGTAAAAACGCAGAAAGTTGCTTTGACAGTTAGGTAAAAATAGAAAAATTAAATATTTGGTGGAAGTTGTAATTTATCGAAGAAAAATCAAAAATTCGTAAAGCTCGCATTGAGAAATTCAAATATCGGACATCGCGATATTTGATCCGGATTTTCCGATAATTTTCTTCGGATAAAAAAAAATCTAATGATCTAGGAAGTTTAGAAATTATTTGAAAAAAATATAAAAATATCAAAACTAAACTTTTCTTACTAAAGCTCTGCAAAAACTTAAAAGCTCCCAGAAAGCTTTATTTTTCGAACTTTGTCTTGACCGTTTTAAAATCCATTTTGTATCTAAATAACGACTCTTTAACGAAATTTCAAATTATTTCAGAAAAAACCTTCAAAAATCTCGAAAGCTCATTTGAAAGCTCAAAATTAATATAATAATTTTTTATCATTTCGAATTGAATTTTTACCCGATTTATTAAATTTATATGAAATATGGAATTTTCGCATAAAGCTTTTTCAAACTAATTAACAACCCAACGAAAGCTCTAAGCTTCGAAGTTAATTGAGTATCTTTACACATTTATTTTCTATCTAGATAACTAGTAATCCTCAGAGTACCCTTAACCCCTCATACCCTTTTAGTCATCACCTACTATGTAATAAGTTCCCCCATCCTACCATGTCTAGCGGTTTGTTTTTTTTTTGGTCACCCTGTAAGACGGAAAAATTTTCTGAGGAAAAAGTTTTTTGGGTCACCCTGTAGGAGAAAATTTTTGTGTCTAAAAGTTATTTTGGGTCACCCTGTAGAAGAAAAAAAATTTTGGTAAGACGGTTTTTTGGGTTACCCTGTAAAAAAATATCGGGGTCCGAGCGACACTTCCACCCCCTAACTACCACATCGTCGCACAACCACCTTCTTCTACGACGGTTTTTTGTTTTTCTGTTTCCCAGCACTAGTTGGTTCCCATCACTGATTTTAAAAGATCCTCCTTGACATTCCAAACAGCATTGCCATACATCACTTTCACATCAGACACCATTTAGTATTTATTTCCGGCAAAATTCCGATTTTAACTATCAGAGAAATCTAATAACAGGCGGCGAAGCGAACAACTCCCCCATACATCATTTTCACCTCAGAGCCTATCCTGAACCATTTTTGTACCAAAAACAGTTACTTTTACCATTAGCGTCATCACCAGCAGGCGTTGATTTTTTTCAATATTTTGTGTACATCTACTATGATCTAAGGAACAACTTTCCCATACATCACTTTAACATCGGACGCCATCTTGAATCAATTTTGAGCAAAATACTTTTTTTTTTCATTTGTGTCGACAAAAATAAACGCTTAAATTTTTTTGAAAGGCGTTCAAAATTTGCAAAAACAAAATTGGCAGTTATTTTTAGGAAGGTCTGACTTAAACTCCGTAATAACAAACAAATTTTTTTGAACGCCTTCTTCCTGTCGAAAAATTAGCTTTCCCAAGAAAAAGTGTGTCTTTTTACCATCAGGCCAAGCCGAGATTTTGTGGGGATTTGTGGTACTACCACCCGATGCCCCAAGTAATTGTCTAAAACTTCATAAAAGAGGTAAATATCGCCATCACTTTTTTCTGATTTTATAATTGCAATTTTTTAAAAATCGCAAAATGTTCACTTTGCTCCGCGACCCCCGGATGGCGTACATGTAGCCCCATACTTTACATTAAACTTTGGACCTTTATAGTACCTCTCTATCTCTTCCCCCTTCAGAGTTATAGCGATTTCCCTTGAGTTCTGCAAATCCAAAATAGCCGTTTGCGGTAAAACTTGGTACGCCACGCATATCCGGAAATAGCTTGAAAAGTTGCTCCATATATGATAATTATTAAGAGACTTTTTTTCAAACTTCTCCGACCTACGATGCAGACGCTAGATTTTTTTTTTTGTTCGGTACGCACTTTATTTAGACATTTATTTTCTATCCAGATAACGATTCTTTAACGAAATTACAAATGTTTCCAAAATAAAGCTTTCTAAATCTTGAAAGCTCATTGAAAGCTTCAAATTAAAATGTCATTTTATATAATTCGGAATATTACTTTCACTCGATTTATTAAATTGCGATAAAATGTGAAATTTTCGCTAAAAGCTTTCTCAATCCATTCTTCGCATTGATTTAATTTAATTTTAAAATTATTTGCTTCTGCAGCCGACTCCAATTCGGTCCGGTATATCCAAGAATATCCAGATAAGTCCGTTACCGACCTCAATTTTCTTATAGGTTGGTCATAATCTGGTCCTACTATATCTTCTCGTTTTCTTCTCCAGATTATTCAGAAAATGACCAAGAATCATCCCAAAATTTATCGAAATGTCAGAATTTTAGAACACTGTTTGCATAAATTGAACAAATGTAATCCTAAAAAAGAGACAATTCAAAATATTTTAATGTCAATTGTACAAACACATAAATAATTCATTTCTAATTGACATTGAAATCACATATCCGAAGCCATCGTACAAATATTTTTATGTACAAAATTAAACTCTGAATCTTAAGTAGGTTGCGAATGTAAAATAAAAAAGTTGTTAAATCTAAAGAAAGTTCGTCGTATCTTAGCGATCGGTTTCCTTTACCCATTCATCGCCATCAAAACAGAACGAGAATTTACTAAGAAATAATACCAATCTGTTCGATGACTTTCAAGTTCATTGCACCTTCTTGCCATTAATTTGTGCCTTATAAATATTCTTTACCTTATACTTCTTCATCGATTCGGTTTATTAATTTAAAACCAGCCTCTCATCAACCTCACCGTCACCAATATCGCATAAATAAAACCAACAACATTTTATAATCTAGACAGACTTTGGTGTTTTTCTTCATTTTTAGGGGGATACGTCGAAATCCAGATCGATATCTTAAAAAAACTAAATTGGCAGGGTCCTAGGGTGGCAGGGATACAGTATCTAACACTTAAATTAAAATCATAATTTTATCTGAAATTATAAATGTTCTGAAAAAAGTCCCATCTATCATAAATATAATCTTCATCTAGAGGAAAAAATTATGTCATAAAATAAATAAATAAACTTAAGAGCGAGCATAAGAAAAGCATAAGAAAAAATCGCCGTCATCTATAAGCGGCTTATAACTCGTTTGTATTCTTAATCAATGTTAATTCTTTCATTTTATCCGTCTCCATTAGGCTGGTAATGAACTATAATATTTTGTGTCTTCCTTATTTTAAAAGGGACCCTCGGTTACCAACGACATCATGCAAAATGGAGTAAAAAAAAATCGGTCAATAAAATGGCAGTGATTAATGTTTGAGATTAATGGTTGTAGAAATTTAGGGTTTTAAGAGCTTCTGATCTGAACGGTCTCTTCTCTACTGCCTACCTGCGAGAAATTCAAGAAAAGTCGCAAGGAATGTCATAAAAAGGTCATAAAGAAAACCCATCCGCGACGCTTGGAAAACCCATGAGTCATGACGCTTGGAAATTTATTTTCCATCCTAATTAATTTAAAATCAGTGAAATTGAAGGTTTTCTGAAAAAGCTTTAAGAAAGTTCCAAAAGCTCATCGAAAGCTATCAATTAAAATATCTCTTTAGGCAGAATGAAATCTAATTTTCCTTCCAATAATTAAATTTAAATGAAATCCGCAATTTTCGTTAAAATGCTCCGTGGAAAATTAATGCCGTGGAAAATGAAAGCTTAAATGAATTGAAGACAAATTAACATTAAGGTATTCATAGCCCTTGTTTGAATAAATATATGCTTTCATTGATCTTTCGAGATTTTTGAGCATTTTGTGTGGGAAAATCTGAAATTTCTTGAACGGGCCGATGTCTGGATAGAAAATAGATTTTAAACGTATATAAAATTTTGTTCAAAACTTAAAGCTTTTCCGCAGATTTACAAATTTATTCAGAGCTTTCAGTACAATTAAAATGAACAAAATTAGTGAAGGATATTTTGCTTTTGAACTTATTCTCTATTTCTTATGTAATCCTGGAAATTTTGTAAAAGAAAATTCGAACGGAGAAAGATGATATTTCATCATATTTTCTCACTAAATATAATTCCAAGTTAAAACTCTAAAAAAAACTGAACCCTGAGCTTTTCTAATTAGATCGGATCCAGTAAGACCTAAAAAATGAAATATTGAACTATCAGTAGCTAATATTTGGACGTAACTACCTTTCAAATTCCCGGAAACAACTCAAAATCCTCCGAATATTCTGTGAACCCTAATAAATCGTCAATTTCAAGACTTCGCTGATGTTTTTCTACTTTTCCTAAATTCTCACAAATTATATCTTCAAAACGATGGCAGAGAATTCAATAAAATTTTACAATGAAATTAACTCACTATTCAGTTATTTAATCAAATTTACTTCATTTAAATCTACCGATTGAGTTCGGAGTTATAATAATTTAAGCGAGTTGCGGATTGATTATATTGAGATGGAATTAGAAAGAGAGAGTTTTATAAAAGCTTATAATGCCCAAAGAAATCTTCAACTTTGGGATGTAATTTTATTCATTTTGAAATCAACTTTATATTCGAATAATTTAACTGCAACGAAACTCAAAATAGTACGACAAAAGCTCCTCACAAACTTAAGAGCGAAAGGTTTTTAAGGTTTATATAAAATTTACGTTTTCATATCTAGATTTTATCCGAATAAATTTTAATTTTAATTAAATCGAAAGTTTTCTTAAAAAAGCTCCACAAAAGCTCAAATAATGATTTGAGTTGGGGACATACTTTACCCCTATAAAGTACCCCTGACACAATTTCAAACCCCTCTTTATTTTCTACTACTATTTATCAATCCATACTAATTATACACTAACCAACTTATTTTCTTTACACAATAAATTTTTGGAAAAAATTCA
>JANTOP010025960.1:1023-12409 GCA_027564815.1 Symmerus nobilis | reverse complement strand
CAGTTAAATTGTTGTTGTATTCACGTGTATTTTGGTGCAATAACTATAGAGAGTGTTGAAAAAAACGGGGCTATTATGAAAAAACAAATTCTGTCAACAATACAAATTTTTCATTAATCTGTTTCTTTTTATTTTTTCTCTCCTCCCCCTAATTTACGAGATGCGTATTTTAAATATTCAAAATTTTAGTACGATTATTAGAAAAAAGTCGGTTCAACCGTCATTTTTGTGTTTTTAAATTGGAATAACTCTGGAACGAATGGTCAGAAGGGTTACTGTAAAGGAATATTTAAATTAGTTTGAGGAGTAGAGCCCGAATTTTCTATTAGAAAAAAAAAAATTTTTTTTAACCAACAAACGATGTTATCTGGAGATCGATTTCTGCGGGGCAAGAGGATTAATGTCAAAATTCCCACGGGAATTATAATTTACGATTCTCATGACTATTTTTTGGAATATTTTCTCTAAAAACAAAGATGAAATATTCTCCATGTAAGTAGTAGCATTCAAATTTTATTTTGTATGTGAGATAATATTCAGCACACATTGGAAAACACGCTTTGATTATTAGAAATTCTCTAATAATTCAAGAATTGCATACGGAAGTCGAAGAATTTCTCCTAATAACACGCCACACACATCGACGTTCATACTCGAGTTTTCGACCAAAACAAGCATCAATTCCCCATACTAGTGGGACTTTTATTTTATCCCAAACTAAAATTATTGTACTTCATCAAAACTCTAGATGACAGTTAGATAGATTGGTACGAACAGCAACAATTTAAACCTCTTTCATACCTTTTACTTGGCCGTTTTAAATGAATAATATATGTCATTGCAAATCGAAATTATAATAAATTTTAAATTAGCCAATAACTACATTATATGCGAAATACCAACACTAGCGTAAATTACCATTTAGCTACAGCTAATCATGTAAATACAAATATAAATATTGCCATACCTTCAATACCAACCACTTTTACATTATAAATTTCATGTCGATAAAATGAAATGTCGATTTTTTGGAAGAATATTTTGGGTTCATTGTTTTTTTGTGGTAACAGAAACACGACCCCCAATACTTTATACAACTGAAGCACCGTGGCGTTTTCTGCAATGCAACGGCTAATTTAATATTTTTCTAGGGATGAGGCAAGACTTTCAATTTCACGTTCAACTTTCACATATCACCAACTTTCACGAACTGTTGCGGCATCCCATATAGGTATTAATTTAATAACAGTAAATTTGTTACTTTTGAGTTTTCTGGATACCTCAGTTAAGATGATTACACACATACTAATCAAATTTTAATTAATTATGAAATATTGAGTGTCAAGAAAATAAGAACAACATTAAGAAGACGCCATTAAACCATAAAATATAGGATGGGAAAAAGAAGTATATTTCTTATAACAGAGAATCGTATATTTTATACCGATTTACTTATTTTACGACTATAACCATATATTTCTTGAATACTTTTTTAAAGGGTCAGCTTCTTTATGGGCTACTAAACCGCAAGTGATACTGGTTTCATATTGTCACAGATCCTAATGATAATTAATTCGAAAATAATTAGATTATTTTCTAAACCATATACATTTTAGTAATCATAACTTTTTAATTAATTTTAGAAATTTTGGACCGAATATAATATTTTTGGGGAAATCATTTCCCGGTGCAGAATGTAAAGATTAACGATAGCAATATTTAATTACGTTTTATATTGACGGCAATTATTAAGGCAAACATTTAGTATTTATCGTAAATGAATCATTTGTAATTAATTTCAATAATTGTTCGATTATAATTTTCTGTTATTTTTCCACTTGTTATAATGGCTGTATCTTAGAGTTAAAGGTGTGTTTACATATAGCCCCATTTGAGAATCGATTTTTTACACTTTACACCCCGGAAAATATTTTTACATTTACCATAAAATGAAAAGGGAATCCCGCGAAATATCGGAAATGTGTAAATTTAGTTTATAATCGTAAAGGATAAAAAATTATTGATTGTGTAATCATTCTTATCAAAGCAACGAACTGCTTTCTGTAATGTCATGTAAGGACATTAAGTATCTAGGTTCTCCTGCAGTCATGTTGAAAGGCCTTGGTTTGCTCATGCCATTGTTTTGTGTAATTTTTTACCGATAGCTAAGATAGATAGATTTAGCTAAGATGACGGGAAACACCCTAACATTCAAGACAGCACCCGAGTACGTTTCACATATATAAATTTGTGATACCGCACAACTTATATCACTGATCCATACCTTTTCCTTCGTTCTTTAAAATTTCCTTGTAGTCAGTGGAGGCTCGTGAAGAAATATTTTATAGAGGCTAAATTTGTGGTTATCTTTATAACTAAGTCGATTATACCATTAAATATTAAATAATGAAAATCTTTTCTAATAATTCTCATAAAATTACATACTACAATAATTATTCTTTATAAAGAAATTCCGGGTCCTTTGCTTATTTATTGCAAAGGAATCGATTCCCTATTTTTAAAATCTTATATTTTTCAGACACCTATTACTACTCAATCATAAGAGCTAGAATATTGAAGTGATCTGGGGTTTATAGCTAAATTAAGTTTCAATTATACAACAAATCAAGGATTTTAAAAATACATAATTCAAAGTCTAATTTTTTCAAAATATCTCAAAAAATGTGAAAAAATAAAACAAATTTTCAAATTTCGTCCAAAAAAAATTTTTTCGTTCTCAAAATATTTCAAATTTATGGGAATTTATCTGCAATTCCAAAATTTGTCTACTTAAAAATAGATGAGTTTCGTATTAAATATTAACATTTTTCCAATCACACTATTCTAATAATTTGGTAAAAAACAATTTTCCAAATTATATTTTATATTCTTTTGTCTGTATTAATTTTGGCCATTTTTTACGGAATGAAAATTATGCTTTAAGGCGCGAGTTAGTACTTTTAAAACAAAATTTTCGTACGATTACATATTGTGGTATTAAGAGAAGTAAGGGAAGATGTATAGTTATCCTTCGGCGGTCATCTCATTCAGGCCGTGCGAGGTACTAAGTGAATTTGGAATCCCGGTTATCTGATACAAAATAGAAAAGAAGGCCTTAAAATATATTAAATTTTGTAGTCCGACACGATTGCTTTTTTCGATCTTTCGATTCTGAACAAAATCGCGGCCTCTCAAATCTTGAGTCGATTATGTGCATCGGATTTAAATTGCTCAAAAAATACTTACAATTTGAGAATTGAAAAAAGCTTTCGAGAGAGAGAGACTACAAAATTTTATATTCTTCAAGCAGAAAAAATTCAGTCAAAGCGGTCCGATACCGATACTCACTGATACCGACTTTTAAAACATAGTTTCGAGAAAATCGACTTTAAAGTTTTAGAGCGCGTTCACACATAGATAAATGTGAATATTGTCAACTTTCTTTCTTTGCTTACAATACGAATTTTAAAATACGGCTCCACAACAATGTTTTTGAGTTGTTAAGGAGTGGAAATATTCAAAATTTTGGCCATTTTCTGAATTTCAAAAAGTACTAACTCGCCAAAAATAAAATTATCTTTACAGATTTGGCCACCTATCCTAGTTCCGCTTATTATATGCGAACATTAAAAATTTATTACTTCCAGAATATTATGCAAACTCAGTTATCATTTCTTAACGTAAAGAATTATAATATTAGGATTGACAAATTATATATTAATTAATTATTTTATAGTATTCATAATTTATACAGTTAATTTTGTAGTGAATTTTCCAAATTGCTAATTTTATATAAAGGTAAAAACAGAACTAACCAAAAGAATAATATTGAAGTATATTTTGCAAGTTTTACTCGATGTGTGCGTTAGTATGAAAATGTGACTTTCTTATGTGTTATCTAATTTAATTGCACGATTCTCTTTTCACAAATTTTTTGGTTGAATTTTAGTATTAAACTATATCATTGATAGTTTTATTTAGAGGATACTCCTACCCATTCTACTTAATAATTCGATTATCCACTAATTGATGTACATTATATCAATTGGTGGATATTGGTGGAATCGACTTTCAGCCAACTAAGATGATGCTGATGGGAGGTAAAGGTGTCTCTTGTGTATAATTGTGTGTCTATAATTTCATAATAATTATTTGCATAATAGCAATTATGTATAATTATTAATAATGGATAACAATGTTGATTGGTCTTGACTTCAATATTTTTCCAGTTACATGTATTCAGTAAATTCCGTTATAAAAATACGATATTCCGTTCAAAGTAATTCCGCCTAACCGTTTAGTGGTTGAAGTAAACAGCTAGGGTTGAATGGAAAATTTTCATAACAAATCTACCAACGAGATGTATAAATATAGGAAGGAGGTATAAAGGCAAGTCTATTTTAAAACTATATTTAGCGAAAGTTTATAACCCTTAATGTGGACTAGTAAACTCCTCATTAGTTTCTTCTTTGTTAACATTTACTCCGTATGGGAGTGCTTACAGTAACATGTGTCAACAAATAATTATATAAATGTATAATAGAGCTTTGTTATTTTCACTGACATTATACTATCTGTTCTGTTCTAAAAATGAATTCAAATAAAATCAATTATAATTAATTTAAAAGATATTTAATATACCAAAGAGAATAATAATATATCGATGCAATAAATTTTGCATTTAATGAATAAAAGGAGGTTAATAAGAAATATAATTAAGAAGCGAAAACGCATTCTATTATAATGTATTTAATAGAATGTTAAGTGATTTGGAGTCGTATTGAAATGGCAGTGTATACAGAAAGGTACTTGGAACAATTTTAAATTTTTAATTTGAAACAGATTCATCAAGTAATATTGTAATTAAAATTATAATTGATTGCTACTTTCAGTGATGAACAACAACCATCTGATATTGGTGGAATTGCCAATAATAATTTTGCTGCCAGTTCTAGTTCAAGTCTCTCTTCAAGGTAAATTATTTTTCTTTCTTATATGTTATTTGTATAATTAATCAATTTTACTCTTTGTTCTCTTTTTGTAGTCTCGACAGTCCGAGCACATCATTGGAAGCTGTTGGCATTACGACAAGTGGACAAGGTACAGTACTAGCACCTCGTCAATGGGTTGATAGTGACGATGAAGCTGGTGATATTGAAACCGATTGGAGTTCAAATGTGCCCCCAAATATTTATCAAGCATTATCGGATGCTGAAAAGAAACGTCAGGAGATTATTAATGGTAAAAAATTTGATAATATATTTTGGGATTCATTATAATGGGTTTACTATTATTATACTAACTCCACTACTAACTGACTTCGGTCAAGCGTGTATAAATATGTACAGGTAGGCCCGCGTATTATAACTCGCGTAATTCGTACGTGTTGTGTGTACGTGTGTAAACACGTACGTGTTTCCATATTATGAGATACTTTAGAAAGAGTGAACATTAGGGGTGATCGAAAACAACTTTATTTATTTACAACCCTCCAGATTAAGTCTATAGGATCTTACTAACCTTCTCAGGAAAAAATGTATTTTTTCTCGTGCGTACCTTACGTGCGCAAAATCGATTACTTTTTTCCGCGCTTTTTGTGTAAGGTATGTATATCGTAAATATCTCGTCAATCGTTAATTGCACGCAAAAAAAGAGATTAATATTTTTTGTAGGCAATTTTGACAGCTATAAAAATGATCTCTTATGCTTTTCTGGAGAAAGTATGGCTAACAAGATCAACCGATAAACCGTTTTTCACGAAAAACGTGAATATCTTATGTTTTTCGCGTTTTTCGTGAATATCTTGTTAGCCATTAGTTTTACGAAAGAAGTACAATAGATCAATTTGGCCAAAATTGCCAACAAGAGTACATATATCTTTTTTCTGTACAATTAACAGTAAACAAGATATTCACAATAAACCGTTTTTCTGCCGGGCCGCGGTGAAAAAACGGTTTATCTTGAATATCTTGTTTGCCGTTAAATACACGGAAAATACACGCGAGCGGAAACGTTTTTCGTCACCTTTGACCCCTCGTAGAATTGTTAGCGAAACTCGGGTCGATGGGTAACTTTCAGATCTTATTTAGAACCACAACAACAAGGTTTCTACAATAATTCAGCTTTCCGCCACTTATGTCATAGGAGAACCTTATTTTTACTATAATGTGTGTCGCGTATATTAAAGCTTCGTTTTATCAAGCGGTAACAACCAAATAGATATAGAGATATTCAAAGTTACAAGTGGGATCGATCTCTAAACATATCTCGTCGATATTTGATTTTGATAATTTTCTGGTCTCCTTCCTTAACACCACGATGACGTCTTTAGCTTAGGAACAAATTTAGAGTTTCAATATAAGCACTTTCATTTTTGTCTCTATTTCTAATGTTTTAAATTTGTTGTCCGTAACTTTTAAAGCGGCAAGCGATGAAAACAAACACCTTACCTCACCTCACCTGGAAACACTAGCACTTCAACACCTTGTAGGAAATTCACATATTCACTTAAAATTTGTAGATTGATTCTTGTCCTTCTCAGAGTTAATTTAATACTTGTTACAATTTTCTTAATATAAAATTTTGGAAATTATAAGCTTTAATAGCTTCAATAAACCACCTCGCCCTTTTTTAACTTTAGTCCCGAAAATACTAGAGGCGCAAAACAGAATCGGATAAAATATGTCATTATTTTTATTCGCTTTATATAAAAAAAAGCGATAAAAATGGTTAATTCAATAGCTGTTTTCTTCTTCGGCCTCATAGATCATTAGCTTCCGCTTTTTTGGATCTACCCTGAAATATATCGCTTGATTCTGAATCTATATTAAATATGTTACTATGTATGAAGAAGAATTAATTAGATTTAACTTACCTGTTCTAACTGTTATTTCGTTGCATTTATAATGAGAATAAATTGAAATAACCCCGCATTAGACAACGTTCACAAATAAAATTCACTATATAATTGTGAATATGTCATCTTATTATATGATTTTAATGTAAGGGTGTACAAACGTATTTACGACCTTTTTACTTACAATTAGATGTAGATGGTAGCTATGCTTGCATTTCATTCAATCGGGCAAAGCATGCTTTTTTAAGTAGTTGTCATTCTCCAATAAACGTCAATAGACGGAGAGCTGGCTACGTAAATTTTACATGATTGGTGCAAGCGAAATTTTTTTTGAAAAGGGTTCGATTTTTACCGGCAAAATGAAAGCCGGGGTCATCAGAAGTCCTCCTGGAAGACTAATGCATGGGTGGGTGGTGAAATATGCAATTTTTTAGGTAAAGAAAAAAATGATAATGTGCAAAACAGAAAATTTGTGTAATTACCGAAGACAGTATAAGAATGTAGGAAAAAATCCTTCAGAAGACTGGGTGGAAGATAAAGGGTCGTCAGAAGTCGCCGAAGTTGTGGAATATTCCGGAAATGCACATGATAAGGTGCATTTCTGACAACTTGTGTACTTATTGTCCATGTACAAAACGTCAAAAGGCTAAGTGGAAGAAAAAGAGGTAAAATTCCCGTTCAAAGTGCGTGGAGTATAGTAACTCCACTATATATAATCCACAATATATAACTATATATTTATAACTATAAGAAATAATTCATTATTTTCATAAATTGGTATTTTATATATACTCTTTTTCACTTGTCAGAAATTTACCAAACCGAGCGAAATCATGTCCGAACATTACGGCTTCTGGAAGGTATATTCATGCGGCCTCTTCAAGAATCCAATGCCTTACCAATGGATCATTTAATACTGCTATTTCCACCCGCCTTATTAACATTAAAGGATTTACATAGTCAATTTGAACAACAATTGAAACAGCGACGTATCGATCATGAATCGGTTGTCGGTAACATTGGCGATTTACTGTTAACAATGTTTGATGGTCGAACCGGTGAAGAGTTACGGGAGCATGCAGCACAATTTTGTGCTCGGCAACAAATTGCGTTGGAAGCACTTAAAGAGAAACGACGTAAAGATGAATCACTCCAAAGATTACTTACCAAAGCCGAATCGCATAAAGCGTGTCGACGTTTACAATTGAAAGATTTATTACCAACAGCGTTGCAACGTCTTACGAAGTATCCATTGTTATTTGAAAGTTTATATAAAATAACGATTGGAGTATCGCCGGACAATGAATGTGAAGCGCAAGCCATTAAGAAAGCACTTGTTTCCTCGAAGCGGATATTGGATCATGTAAATCAGGCCGTAAGGGTTGCTGAAGATGCGCATAAATTGCAAACTATTCAACGGAGGTTAGATAAATCGAGTTATGACAAAGAAACTACGAATGAATTCAAGGTAATTTTTTGTTGCAATTTTACAGATTATTTACTAACAAAATTTAATTTTCGGATATTAGAATTTGGATCTGACTCAACATAAATTAATCCATGATGGCCCGTTAACAATGAAGAAAAATCCTGGAATGCAATTACATGGATTGTTGCTTGAAAATATGATGGTTCTATTACAGAAACAGGTATTTGTCATGTGGAATATTATTGTTCTCCAGTTAACTAATCGTTAAAATCGTCTTTTTTCATCTTCAATCATTTGTTTGTAGGACGACAAATACATACTTAAATATCATTCTAGTCCGGGTGCTGGAAGTGGTGAAAGTAAGAGTATTGAGGGACGATTTAATCCAATAACGAAGATTAATTTAATATTGGTGCGACAATCAGCGGTCGATAAAAATACATTTTTTCTTATCAATACAAATGTGTCACAGATGCTAGAATTAACGGCGCCAAGTAGTTCGGAATGTAAAACGTAAGTGAAAATATATGCAATTTATTAAATATCCAATTGTGTTTTATATTTAAGTTTTTTGAGAAACTATAGTTGTATTAGGAAAATTTATTTTTGTTGTTTAAGAAGATCAATAGGATAATCCGGGATAATCTTAAATTTATTTATTTGTGAATGGGATTGTAAATAGGAAGCATACAATTATTTTCCCAAATTGAACTCGTCGCTATACACATGGTTGATGAGTGTAATTTTCATTTCTGTTTCTTGTCATCATTTATTTAAAATAAATTCCAATTTTTTGGAATAAAAAAACCGGCTTCCTCAAGGATAAGGGAATATATCTACAAATACCAGGAAAAAGTTTCAAAGGGATTCGTCAATTACTGGCAGAGGAATTGTGTCCACTGCATTTCAATCGCGTTTGTTTCATATCGGTTTTGTTATCGGTTATTTATTGCTGTTCACTGTTGCACAAAAACATCCGCCGTGACACTAAGAAGTCGAATTTTAAAAATCCATTTAACCACGTATTCTTGACACCTTAACATAATTTAATACCCAAGAAGAAAAAATCGATTTTCCAAAACCGAAAAATATCCCCCCTTAATTTGTGTACCATCACGGTCTTTCTAATTTCAAGTCCATTCCTCATTCGACATAGGACACAATCATTAGGAACTGAAATAGTTCAACTAATATGTAACATTCGACGATTAATCCAATATTTCATTTCAAACCACATTTCAAACTCTAGCTTTTTTATTACTGCTTCTGCAACCGTCTATGACTCGGCATCGTAAGTAGTGTCGAAAATACAAAACATTTCATCAACCGTTTTCCCAATTGCAGTGTTAAAACCAGAGCTGTGAAACCGAACCGGAACACCAAGAACCCCTAATTAAAATAAGAACCCAAACCAGAACCGAATAGTATAATTTATTAGAAACCGCTAAAGAACTAACCAGCTCTTTTAATGAAGGTTCCAGGGTTCCAAATATTGTTTATAAAATATTTAGTTGAATATGAATTCACCGTCCTATTTACTACATAAACCAAGGGTTGTGCAGGATGTCTTGCGCTACCGCAAATTACGACATCCACTACCCTTTTTATATGAATTATACATATACAATATTATCTCAATATGTATGTGTTCTACATCGTCCGTGAACATTTTGGCAGCTACGTTTGTTCAGTGTTACACTGCAATATTCAGTTTAACCCGGCCTGTCCGAAGAGGGGTATCCATATTCAGTCGTACCCTGTTCAGTGCGGTGTGATGACGAATTGATGTATGAAAAAATGATATATATTATAAATTAATTAATTTTAAACATAAATCATACATTTTATGAAATAAACATTATGTAATATCCTATATCGTCTTTGTTGAGTTATTTATTTTGAAAAAATTATTGGGGTCCCATTGGTACCCCCCTTCGGACCATGTGTAATTTTTCAACCTTCCGTACGGGGAAGGTTAATTGTAACTTGTATGAAAAATATATGTACGTACATAGCATTTGTTTATATTATGTTCTGTTAACTGAAGAACTTTTATTGTTTTAATGATCTATACTAATAAATGAAATAAATGGTATTTAAGGGGGCGGTAGCAGTTACTGCGCTCCATAAAGTTTACAAGTTAATTTTGTCATAACCCTTTTGGAATCGGAACCGAAATCGCGGTTCTATTTTATTAACCGAAGCGGAACCGACGCTAAAGAAATATATCCGAACCGAAACGGAAACCGGATCCCTTAACAATTTCGAGGGGTTTCACAGCTCTGGCTGCATTACGATTAAAACTCTTCCGTGCTCGCTTTATGTGACATATCATTTCAAACGAATGATCCCAATCCTCATTTGTAATGTTATTTCGTGTTATTTAAGTTCAGTTTCAAATAGACATAGTTCTAACGGATAGTTGCCACGCGGTTGATGAGAATTTGCAAGTCTTCTTCGGCATAACGGAAGATTTTGTCCTGTTTGCCCCGTGCGTCCGATCGTGCCTCGGTCGAGAGATTTCTGAACAAGTATGTTTAAAGAACTCGAAACCTAAATATAACTATACTTTTAAATTTTTAATCTATCCAAAAAGTAAGATAATATACGAGGACATTTCTGTGTATACTACGATTAATAAGTATACAATTAGTATTAATATTTAATAATCTCTAAAACTTCGAATATTTGGACTATGATATTGTACTTTTTATCAGCGTGGATTGCAAGGAAACTCAAATTTCGGTATGAACAATCATGTATTGTATATAACTTTAGTATAACACCCTTAACATACGTTTTGGCACACTTTTCAAAATGATTACACTTATTGAAATGAAATACAAACTGAAGGGTTTATTTATTTTTCAATTTTACCAACATATTAGCATTACATTTTAATAAAAAGTTGTTTACATTTAAGCTTCGCAATGTCGTCTAAGTTAGAGGAACAAAAAGCTGTATATAAAGTTTCTGGACAGCTAACAAATCATGAAGTTTTTAAATTATTTAAAAATAATAATATTTCAAAGCTAACAATATACAGTACTTTAAAAGACTTTAGAAATGGTGTTCCATTTGAGAATAAGAAAAAGGTGGCG
>JANTOP010025949.1:0-12411 GCA_027564815.1 Symmerus nobilis | reverse complement strand
ATTTTTTGAAATAAAATCAATTTGCAAAAAGTGCCAAATTTTAAATGACCATAACTCGCGTTCTATGGTAGCTAGAGACAAAATCAAAAACTCAAAATTTTTAGTTTAAAGAACCCTATACAGTAGACCCATGAAAAAAAATTTAAAAAAATAAGTGGTTTTTCATTGGTCGATTTGAGATGGAATTGCCCATATATATGTACCGATATTGAAATAATGTATTTCGAATTAAGCAATTTTGGTTTGAATTATACAATTTTAATAAACAATAAAAAAAACTTCTCTTATAATAATCTCTCGTATGAGAATTTAATTGTATCAAATAAATAAAGCTTTAAAATTAAAATTTTAAAGAGAAAAAATCCCCCATCTAGACGTCTTAAAAGCATCAAATCATTTCTCGTGAATATCTTGATTTAAAAAATAAGCATTGTTATTGAGACTCATTATATAGACTCCATAAATAAATCTCATTCTCACATGAAATTAAGGAAAAAAGAAATTCTTCGGCGACTCGGCGGAAAAGCGGTATTTTTCATTGATGCAATAAAGAGGGTATTGGACTTTTGTTTTACAGATCCGACCATCCGTAAATGCCCATCGGCCACACAACATAATAATAATAAAGAAATTGCGGTTAAGGTGGTCAGTCATAGTTTTTCTGATTCCGTTTGTACAATCGGACTTAAGGAATTATTGTAATGGTGGAGAGGAGATAATGCGGTAACATAGCAATTGTTTAATTTTCAATTTTTTTTTTCTATTAAATTATAAATTTTTTTATTTAATGTAATATACTCGAGTACAAGTGGAAAAATTGTTTTTTTTTCATTTCAGTTGTAATACGTGATCATGGTTATACGACATCAACTTCAACGATAGATCTGTAACGTTCGATTGGCAATGCGTTTAATTGTAACGGGGCACGCACGTGTTTTTTTATTTTGATTAATTAACTTTTTTATATCAGTTTAATAAAAATTCTTATATTTATGATTAAAGAATATTATAGTTTAATTTACTCTTTTTACCCTATTCTATTTTTACCCTAGTTGGCTTAAGGGGGTAGTTGATCTCTCCATTTTACATGGAAAATCGAGATACATTTTTCTCTAAAACTACTTAACCGATTTTCTTCAAATCTTGCACGCTCTATCTTGACCATAAAAAAAGAATTCTGTCTGGAGAATTTAAAAAAAAAAAATACGGATTTTACAGCCAGTTGAAATTCACATGAAAAAAAAAATTTCAACATGCTGTAAGATCCGTAACTTTTTTTTAAAATCTCCCAATGAATAACCTTAAATGAAAGCCAAAACTTTCGTAAAAAGTTCCGTGGAAAATTAAAATCTCTACAAATGTTTTAATGATTTGAATCGAATTGAATTGATTTATGAAGCATTTTTTTTTGGGAAAATTTCGTGCAAGGAGCAGTATCTGAATAGAAAATTGAATTTCAAACGTATGAAATTAAGTTCGAAACTTACAGCTTTCTTTGGGATACAAATTAGATTCCAAATTATATACACTTTAATTTAAAGCTTTCAATGAGCTTCTGAGATTTTTAAAGCTTAATTTTAGAAAATTCTACATTTTGTTAAAGAATCGATATCTACATAGAGCGTAGATTCAAAAACTTAAAAAAGGGTTCAAGAAATAAGGCTTCCTGGGAACTTTTAAGTGTTTGTAGAGCTTTTGAACGAAAAGTTTAGTTTTGATATTTTTGTGTTTCTGCTCAGCTAATTTATAAACTTCCTGCATTATTAGATTCTTTTGGATCAGTAGAAAATTATCTGGAAATGCGGATGAAATATCGCGATGTCCGATATACAAATTTTTACTTGCGAGCCCTTACGAATTTTTGATTTTCTTAGATAATTTTCAACTTTTCGGAAATATTTAATTCTTGTATTTTTACCTAACTGTCAAAGCCACTTTCGGCGTTTTTACATTTTCTTCCGGCCGAAGAAAATATTCTCTTAGAATTAAGAAAACACGTGATAAAGGCTTTAACATTTTGCAAAGGCGTGATTAAATTCTGCGCACCTTATCGAAATGTTGACCGTACGCCATTGCTCCTGCCACTATTATTATCTGTTACCACTAGAAAATCAGAGCGAATTGTGGTTACTAGCCAAAATGTGTAGCTTCCTAACATATCAAATATTTATTAAAATACCCCAATAATAAATCTCAATTTATACAGAATTTATCTACAATTCTATTCAAAAATTTTCTACTTATCTTTAGAAATGGACAATTTATTAAAGTTTTTCCAGCCAAAGTCCTAAATAATTAATGATCCTATAAAACCTCTTTTCTCGGCGAATAGTAACCTCTTTTTCTCTTTTTAAAAGAGTAACTATCATCATATATGTTAGAATTATAGATAACTTAGCACTCGCACTAGTTATAGCTTGACTAGATAGTTGATAGTACTCTCGCAATAGACATAAATGATATCACACCTACTGTCACGTAGAAACAGAAATTTGTCAGTGCGATAGTGATATACATAGCTCGTTTTTATCTTTCATATATTCTTGTCAGCATCAGCCATGTAGGATGTCGCTATTACTAAATTACTATCATACTATGACTAATTATACTAATTTCTCTTACATAACTTATACTAAAGTAGTACAATTACACAGTCTTTTCTCTAAATGCTTGTCGGTCATCTTTTAAAATTGGAAAAATCACATTTTTTGGTATAATTTTATATTGCTGTTGCGATGTCAGAGGTGGAATTTTGATTGGATAGTGAAATCGTGTAATCGTGAAAAGTGACTTTACACTAATTTTTTCCCACTAAACGGGATTTTAATTTAACTTGCAAAGCTTTGCAACTGTGCAAAGGCGATAAATAAACGGAATTATTTCCACCCATAAATTTGTTCGTGAAAAGAGAAAACCATCCTGGTGGAAACTTACTTTTGGTGGAAACACGATTTCATCTCATGATTTCACTTTCAATCCAGGTAAAAATCGCACCACCCTAATTATACAGTATTTCCCATATCGATAAGAAATACCACACTGTAGCAATTTTGACAATTTCGTTAGGAAATTTATGAGATAAATATTTGATAAAAAAATATTAGGAATATCAGACAGTTTTATGAGAATTCGGAATATTTGGAATATTATGAATATTCTTAAATGTGGAAAAATTTTTAAAATAGGAAACCTTTGAATATGCGAAAATTTTATAAAGAGAATTATGAAAGTTAGAAAATCATGAAGTATTATGGACAACAATTGAATAATCAATATTTCGTAAGAAATCTTCTTAAAATCCCGAAAATTTCTAAAATTTTTTAAAATTTGTAAATTTCACAAAAATCGAAAAATTTCATAATAATTTTGAGAATTTTGTGATATGAGAAATTTTAAATAATTCATTTTCATAAATGTTCGAAAATTAAACATAACTTCATATTGAAGTTTGGAAATTTTTTACAAATCGGAAAATATCATCTAAATTGAAATTTTTATCAAAGTCGATAGGTATTGGAAATTTTCTTAATTCAAAATCAAAAATTTGATAATTTTACGATATATCATGAGAACTTTATTGGCAAATCCGATAATAATATGTAGGTAGGTAAGTAATGTTCGGGTATTTAGCAAAGAACCCTCAATTATCGGCGATACTCTTGGACTAGGGATACCTACCTAGCATTCATATCATTAAAAATTGAATATATCAATCCAATCCTTTACAAAACCATTTGGTAAGAAAGTGTCTCAGGATATTGCTAAAAATTTGTTGGTAATCATTCACGCATGTAATGTTGCAACTCTCACAAAATTGTCCAATTTTCATCAAATTTTCCAATTTTGATCAAACTTTCCAATTTTGATCAAACTTTGTCCACATTCGATTTATATTCGATTTTTAGTATGTGTTGAATGTATAATTATCATCAAATAAATCAACTAATGCGCTCAAATGTGAGCGCTCAAGGTGTGCGAGATTTATCGAAAAAAGTTCTTATTTTTATAGAAAAAATATTAAAGCTCTTATGATGATGTTAAATTCACTGAAATTTTAGGATGGTTCATCCAATATGTCAGTTTAGATTAATTTTTTCGACCGACAAGATTCATTACATATTTGATTAGAATTTAATTAAGCGGACGGGAAGTAAATTTCAAAGTAAGTAAAATGAATTGGTAATGTAAAGCTTTCGGTAAACTTTGGGAATTTTTATAGAGCTTTTCAGAGAAATTTGTCATTTTCAAGACAATAAAACAATTTTGATGAAAAATAAGTTGCAATACGTAAATAATTATATTAAAAACTTAAAACTCTATGTGAGCTTTTAAAATTTTTCAGAGCTTTTGAACGAAAATTTTAAATTCTATTAAAATTTCATCAATCGGATATAAAATTAATTCTAAATTGAATAAAATAAACTTTTACTTATAAGCCTTCGATGGGCTTTTGAAGAGCTTCTTGAGTAAAATTTTGGACTTTAATAGAGCTTTTTTTAGTAAATTTGAAATTTCATTACAGTTGGTTTATTTGAATTAAAATAGGTTTTAATGTGTACGAAATTATATCTGAAACTTAAAGCTCTCCATGAGGGTCCAAATTTTTGAAAAGCTTCCGAAGGAAAATGTCTGATTTGTTTAAAATCTAATTAAACAGATGGAAAATAGATTTCATAATAAGTAAAATAAATTGGTAATGGAAAGCTTTCGGTCAGCTTTGGGAATTTTTGTATAGCTTTTTGGAGAAATTTGTCAATTTCGAGGCAGTAAAATGATTTGGATGCAATAGGTTGCAATACGTAAAGAATACATTACAAATTTAAAGCTATATGTGAGCTCTTCAAATTTTTCAAAGCTTTTGTAAGTAAGAATATTTTAATCAAATTTTATCAATTGGATAAAAAGTCAATTCAATAACAAAAAAATGAACATTTTTAAAGCTATCTAAGATATTTGTGATTCTTATAGAGCTTTTTAGAGAAATTCATCAATTTCGAGGTAGTAACACAACTTGGATGGAAAATAGGATGCAATGCGCATAAAATTATATTGAAAACTTAAAGCTCCTTGAGTTTTTCAAATTTTTCAAAGCCTTTGTGCGAAAATTAAAAATTGTATTTCAATTTTATCAATCGGATAGATAATAGGTTCTAAAATGAATAAAATGATCTTTCCATTAAAGCTTTCGGTGAGCTTTGGGAACTTTGATATATCTTTTTGAAGAAATTTGCGAATTTCGAGACAATAAAATTATTTGTATGAAAATAGGTGGCGATACTTACACAAATAAACTTTAACATCTTTGTGAGCTTTTCAAGTTTTTCAGAGCTTTCGCACGACAATTTCACATTTTATTTACATTTTATCAATCGTATAAAAAATTGATTCTAAAATGAACTTTTAATTAAAAGCTTTCGATGAGCTTTCTAGAGTTATTGCGTTGTATAATTGCCTTTTTGGACTACGTCTCTAAATAGATGAAAATGTGTGCACGTTTACTTAGCGAAAGTCCCACAAATAAATCCCAAATAAATTCCAATAAAACGAAGCGTGAGATCTCTTTTGTACTGATTACTTAGCAATATCTCTCGGTTAAGTCCAATTTAGCTCTAAAATACATGTTATTGCAGGTTGAGATATCCACCTAATAAGGATAACTGTATAAGATATCTCATGTGATAACTACAGATTGCCTGATGAAAGAATAATTCCCTTACTTCCCTTACCAATAAATAAATATTAATTAATGCACAGTGGTCCATATCGATTTATTTTGGGCACTATAATTTTGGTCGGACTATATTTATATTTTGTGTAATTTCGTATAATTAATGAATTTTTGTGAGATGAGATTATTTCCTGGGTATAAAGTCTGAAAAAGTTAGGTATGTTGAGAAGTTTTATTTTTTATTTTATGAATTTGGTTAGACAGAAAGTTACATCCTAGCCTTTTCCATATCTATCCCTTTATTCCTGGTATCTTAATTTTTAGATCGATGTTTAAATGAAATTTTAGGGTGATTGAGAATAGTTTATTTTCGAAGAACATTTTTGGAATACCTACTTTAAGCAAACATTATTAAGAGGAACTCATTATTTGACCAAGGAAGCGGTTCTAAGAGAAGTATATTCCGGCTTCTGCCCTAACCAGAATGTTAACTTTAATATTGACTTAACAAACATAATATGCTTGGCAATTTGTTAATGTTCTTTGAATTAATATGCAACTAGGAAAATTTGTTCACTTTTTGCAAGGAATAAAAAATATGGCAATAGAATTCTTTAGCGGTTCCATATAAATTAGACATTTAGATATATTATAGGGAAGTGGTTATTTTATAATAAATTGTGCGTATATATAGATTAGATGTAGTATACAATATATTAGGATTTACTCGGAACTAAATAATTCTGATAATGTTGGGATACATTAAAAAGGGTATTAGTTGTAAAATTACAAACATACTGACATATGCAAGGTGTAAATTGCTCGATATTTTATAATTTATTTGCCAAGCTATAATTCAATAAATGAGAAAGAAATTCGAATTATTATTAGTACAGAGAGATACAGGGTGGAAGGAAATATGATCTAACAAAACATAAATATTAAACAAAGCTAGGATTATTACAAGCAGTTGACTAATGACCACTTTAACATCCTTAAGTTCAAGAAGGTTTGAAGAAATACACAGATCATATATAATCAGACTGTTTCCTCTGTAATATTAAAAATAAGTATAAGAAAGTATTGAAGTATGGAAAGAATAATCCTCTCGAATTACACTGAAATGTATAACAAATATCAAATTTTATAGAATTTTATATGATTTTTAAAACTAAATATTAGCGATAAATTTTCCAATTGTTTTTGTCGTGGATTTTTAAAATTTATTACCCGGCGGTAAAACACGAAGAAATCGAGAACAGATTACTTTTCTTTTAATCTAGAAGGTGTATAAGAGAGCACCTAGGTATGTAAATAAATAAATATGATACCATAAAATGTGGAATTATGTATTTGATATACAAAGTGATACAAACATAATTTATGAAAAAAAATAAAATAATAATAAAATTTAATAAAATTCAAAATCGTATTTATATAAAGCGAAAATCCATTTACCTTTAACTTATGGTGGAGAATTTTCATTGCTTTTAATGTTTTAAGTTTAACATAATAACATATGAATTATTATTAGTATTAATATAAATAAATATTAGAGAAAATGAAATTCAATTGTATACAGAATTTATACAGTGACGATTAAATTACCATGAAACTATTGTGGGCAACATATAGCTTATATAGCATTCAAATTATATTGTATTATGTATCTACGATTCAATCAAATTATGGATTTAAACTTGAATCAACAACAACACTTTATATCTCTTTACCAGATACTTACATTTTTGACAACTTTATTATCATTACTGTGAATAATAATTTTGCCTCCCACTGTATTTATATCTCATTTGTATCTTATTTATTGGTAATATTGATTCATTCATCTAATTCTCGGACTGAATATTTAGTATGATAGGTAGTTTGAAATATTATCGCAATACAAAATGTAAAATGTCAAATATCTAATGATCAGATATTTTATTTTTCTAATAATAAGTTATCACATTTAAAATTGAACAAAGAAATGCAATCTGTTACACTTGACTTACTCTTGGATTAATGGATGTTATAGTGCAGGGCTTTTTAAGTGGCTACCATATAGAATGTTATTATGTGAACTTTGACTTATTGGATATGAAAATCTGTTCCATATATAGCGACATGATGAATAACGTTGTCTGTATCTATTTCTCTACTTAAGGTTCTATCTATTTTATATAGATTTCTATTCTCTAACACATTCAAAAATCTGATCCATTGCGATTTTGATTGCGGAACGAAGAGTTTGACTGTATGTATATCATGAAATTAACCAATTTCGATACAAATATAAATAATTTGCATTTCAGCTGAAATTACGCCAAACTAATAATTAATAAGATAATAATAATAAAAGTAGCCTTTGTCCGTTGTTATAAAAAATTTATCGTTATGCACTTAAAACGCTACATACACATGCACGCTACAGTTATATAATCAGCATATCTAACATTATGAACCATAGATTTATTACTAATACTTGTATATAGTAGACATGGCATATGATAAATTCTCCATTGAGAGGCCGTGTCAAATTCAGTTCATATTAAAAATCCGCCATAATGGAATTTGGGAAAATATGAATATGTCGTCCTTAGCATACTTACCGTATACGACATTTTGAGTTTTTGCGTTTTTATGAATTCTTATGATCTCAGGGTTAAAATAATACCTAAATTATGCCATAAAAAAATGAATTTAATTATTAAAAAGTAATTTAAAAATTAAAAATTCTACAGTATGTGCGTTTTTGACTGAAATTTTTAGGGGTTTTGTCATCTGCAAAATGCGTATACGGTAAGTATGCTAAGGACGGTAGTACTGGTAGTGGTTGTTATCTTAGGCAAATGAAAACTTTTCATTATTCGGCTTATCTAATGTGTATTAATACATACATTATTAAAATCTATTTTTTATCCCGATAACGATCCCTTAATGACAATTCATATTTGCTAAAAAAAAAGTTTTAAAGTCTCAAAAGCTTATTGAAAGCTTAAAATTTAAATTTCATTTTAATATAATTTCAAATCCAATTTTTATCCAATTTTATATTTTATGTTTATTAAATTGAAATTAAATTCGTCATTTTTGCTAAAAGCTTTCCGAAACCATTATAAGCTCTAAGAAATCTTTAAGTTTCGAACCTAATTTCGTATGTCCTAAAATCTCTTTTCTATTCTGATAGCAATTCCTTTATAATGTTTCTCATTTTCCCAAAATAAACTTCAGAAGTCTCGAAAGCTTATTGAAAGCTTACTTCAAAGTTGACAGTTTTTTTTTTCATTTTCATTTAGAAAGTAATTTCAAATTTATCCATTATTTATACAATTGTACTCTCTCCACTTAAAAAATATGATAAAATGAGTATTTTTTTATCGAGACTTTTTCTCGTCGATTTAGTGAATTTTCGATTTCAATTGTGAGAGGCAAAAATTACTATTCGCCATTTTTTTTCAATTATAGCGAAATTACTGAGCAGGCTGACAAAGTTGTTGAAAAGAATTTAATTTCCTTTAATTTGATATCTTACTTAACCATATCGATCAATTCTCACTCGAGATATGTTCAAATATGCGAGACTACCTCTGAAAAAATTTCAAAAAATTTCAAAAATTCATATCTCTAAATTCTATCCATAGAAAAAAATTTTTATTGCCATTTTCGTACTTAGTGCGTCAAAGTACATACAAAAAGTATAATGGCATTTACATCACAGAGATCTCTTTTTTATTTTGGCGCATAGTGTTATCGGAATATCTGAGGATATTTTAAAATTTTTTTCAGTTAAAAGGGGGGCGCAGGCAGGAAAAGTTTGGAAAGCCCTGATTTAGGGTATTAAATCTTGAAACAG
Organism: Symmerus nobilis; assembly: GCA_027564815.1. NCBI lineage: Eukaryota > Metazoa > Arthropoda > Insecta > Diptera > Mycetophilidae > Symmerus > Symmerus nobilis. The sequence continues at coordinate 2,890 of JANTOP010025949.1, read as the reverse complement.
AATTGGTTTAAAAGACATTTTATCTGGGATCTATAGATTTAATACTTACAACGGATAGTGTTTTATCTTGTAAATTAAAATGCGAATTTCAAAATTAATTAAAATTCAAACTAATTTTATCGACTATATATTTCCGTTTTCCTTTTTTACAAATCAATAGAATAATTTTTTTGAGGTCAGTTGTACATAAAACTCTTAGTACAAGTATATACCTCAAAAACTGATCTTCACCATATATTTAAAAATCATTAACATATATTTTCATATCCACTATTGCATTGTGCGTTTTCTTATCATTGAAAATACGGTACTGATATACGAATATCTTGATCTAAAAAAGTAAGTATAATTGAATCTGTCCCTACATTAAAATACTTATGCTTATTATGGTGATGGGAACGAAATGTTATACTTTGTGAAGTTGTAATAAATAAATAAAAAGATGAGAATTTTGATGGACAATATGATAATTACCTATTGTTTCATATATATACAATTAACGAAACCTAAACAACAAAATCTTAATTATTAAAACCACAGGGTTTGACTTACAAATTATGCTTATATTTGGTTTGTAATTAATAATGGTAATAAGACAAGCAAACATAATAAGCATGGCTAGAAACATGTATTAAGAATTGTAAGTAATTTCGATTCTGCATTAGATAGAATAGCAATAAGAGAAAAAATGCAAATTATAACAGAAATAAAGCGATTTTCTACAGTCATCCATTCTAGGTCTATGAGAATTTTTTTTACTGCAGTTACAGCATTTGGTGGTTCCGAGTTTGGTTCGGATAGGTTTTTAACAATAGGTTTTTTTTTTAAAATATATTGCTATTTTATACCTTGGTATTAAAAACATCAATTGTACTAAATATATTCGCAATTAGCAAAATAAATCACAGAAATTAAAGGATAGGCGGTATGGGGAGTTGCGCGAAGGACTCTATAGTAGAAATTAAATAGTACCTTTTGATGGCAGTGAAACTTCTATTTAATAGCCAACCAACAAGAGCTATAAAAAGTTAATCCAATTATTGAATGCATCTTTATGATTTATTTAAAAAAAAAGTATGAGCTGATGCTACTCTACCCAGTGTACTTTATAAATATTAATAACCGGCTTTGATACTGCAGATAAATTGATGATATATTTTTTATTATCCACCGAGTATCAAATTAATAGATATATCTAAATAAGAAAATAAAAAGATATTTTAAAGAACGAAAGTCATTCCAATTTGTTTTCATATATATGTAGTTATACCTCAATACTTATCTCATCATTCTCACATTACTTATAAATGGATTCTATTTTATTTTATTGATTGACTGAGGAAATCCTCAATTTAGATTGCATCTCTTGTTGCAAATTAGCAAGCCAACTGCGTGCTTAATTATATTTCAATAGTTTAGGGTATCATCAGTATAGGGTTATAAACATGAATGCTAGTTAGCTGTTATTTTTGCAATTAAGAGTCATAAATTGAAATAATTAATATATCCATGAATCCGTGTGCCCGTAGTTATAGGAAAATTAAATTATTAATAAATTATATACTGTCTCAGTAATTGTCGGATAATATATAATCTTCCTAAACTGATTGATTTTCATTACGGCAATTTATTGCTTTAAAACTGTCAACCCTTAAAAAAAAAGTATATTTCAGAATACTAATACAGAATTAAAATGTCTATAAAAGTATTTTTTCTCTTTTGTATTTTCTTTTCATAAATTTTTATTAACATTATAGAATATTAGGATATAAAGAAAAATCTTACATTTTTAGAGTTACAAATTTAAAAAAAAAATTAATTTTTGTATGCTGCGGAGAGAAAAATTTGTCATAAATTGAATTCAAAACTATCTCAACATAATTAATTATTATTTCATAAAATTTTTCTTTTAAATATAAATATACTGTTAGACTCAGAATCGAACTCTAATCATTTGTATAAAACAAAATGAATGTTATACAATACATACTCTATATAAGTGCAAGTATAATGCAGGCCATTCCGCTAAAAATTATATTTGTAACTTACATTAGATTTTGATATTTTCGAAACATCAGATATCAAAGAACTTCTTATATACTATAAAATATGCTTGAAATCTTAAATTTAAATCCTCCTTACACATATCCTCGCTATTTAAGTGATTATAAATTGTTAAGACATTAATGCAGTTAATATCTTGGCTACCTTTTCAATTTATTCGAAAATGGTATTTTTGAAATGCTAGATAATAAATAAATTTTCTACCAGAGCCACAATACGTTAAATATTCTAAAAAGTATATTCAAGGAAAAATACGGAGAAAACCATTAGATTTCATAAAAAATTTCATTGATATCCATGAGATATGCAGAATTTTTTCACGGAATTAGATTAAGAATTCGAAATTAAATTTAAACCCAACCCCTGATTTAAGGAGGGGGGTCGACATAAAAACAAAACAGCAGCAGAATCGGTTATTTTCAGGAAAATGATAATAATATTCAACATTAGAAATATCTCGGAATAAAAGTGATTGATTTTTGATCGAAATTGTCGTAAAAAGTCTTTTCAAATTTTTCAAAAATTTTCATATTTAACGATTTGAAAACATTTTTAAATTATTAACGGTGAGTTTTTAAAATAATCAACCTTGAATCTTTTCGTTTTTCTTATCAAAAAACCGAAGCAAAAGCATCAATTTCATTAAATTTTTCTGACTATTTTGTGGAAACTTAATTTTCCGGGAAATTTTCTTTTAAAATCGGAAAAACTGGTTACGTGGAAATAAACATAAGAGTGAAATGAAAAAATTAGGAGGATCGATACAGGGTGTCCTATGAAAAATGGACACATTTCTGAAAATTTCCAGGATCATAATTTCAATTTC
>JANTOP010025938.1:0-12412 GCA_027564815.1 Symmerus nobilis | reverse complement strand
GTCATCGTGTAAACAGCCGAGTCAAGTGCAGCAACTGACCATTTTGTTTCATGCGAGTTAAGAAGCCAGTAACTGTCATGCGAGTAACTGGCATGCCAGTTGCTCGCACTGTGTAAACCAGCCATTAGACCCATACCTTACATAAGATATAAGGACGAAATGCTAAATAAAGAAGCGACTCTCATTTTGTTTTCAATTTTCAACAATTACAGTGTACATTTAATGCCATTTATTTGATATTCAAGCAAACAGTTGATAATCTATAGTAAATAAGTTCATAATATTTATTAAAATTTATTACAATTTCTCTAATATTATCTGCAAAATAAACGAACTATAAGCTATTCTGTAATACATGAGGAACTAACTAGTTAGTTTTCGACATTATAGCAGAGATATTGCTTTCCTATTATGAATTTTCTATATTTCATACTACATAACATATATTATTCTATAAACGAATTTCTTCAAAACGATTTTCTCGAGCTTTTATCATTTTATAGAATATATCTATTATATATACACAGTTGCCTTATAACTTATGAATCGAGAAAGATTTACGTACAATATTTATCTAAAACATATTATATAATGTATAAAAATGTGCTTAATATTAGATTATTTCCAAATATCAACAAGTAAAATTTTAGTTATATTAAATCTTATAAGATTTTACAAAGATTAATATTACAGTTTTGGTTTTGATGAATTAGATGGAATTTACAGTACATAATTCATTAAATATGCCTTGCTATTAACACTAAGAAAAAATGATATCACATATTTGAGCTGTTGTCTATACGGGAGTATATGCTAAGGACAAAAATTTACTTCATGAAATGCTGTAGAAGAGTATCATTTTATAATAATTTTGCTCAGGTTAGGTTCCCTGTAAGATTGAATACTGCGACTATAACTTTTTTTCTAAACTACACAATACATGTAACTTATTAAATTTTCTATTAAAATTATTGCTGTTTGGAAAGTACATATCATGAAATTATTCCATAGCGATTTTATATTGAGGTAAAAGTTCTTATAAAACTGGTGTTCCCACAATTTTACATATTTTATTATATCAATATTAATATAGCAAAATAAATAAATTTTATTATATATATTCTTTTTAGCGCAATGCCACAAAATATCTAATGAATTCTACCCTAGGAATACAGTAATGAAATCAAGATTTAAATTTGCTAACTATAATCTATAATGAATTTTAAGTTATTGTTTTAGAAACTTTTGTTCTACAGTTTTTATTTGAGTTTCCTACTTGTTTAACAAATATACCTTTAGGTCTGCTAACTGCGCTGGAAAATAATGTACCATACTCTCTCAAATGTTAGAGTGGTAGTGGTGGTATCAGCTGTAAATATATCTAAAACATTTCTTCTTATGAACATAAAGGTAAAATAGGCTATCAAGTACCAGCTCTCCAATTCCTTCACTAAGAGAATTCATATAACATATATTAAATGATGTGAAATTTTGGATATTCAAAATATCCTAAATTCCGGCCTATTTTATCATAATACCGTCGAGATTACGGATTTGGAATTATTGATTGATTCGATTGCTTCTTATTTTCACTGAACCATTTATTTTTTTTAAAGTTTTAATAAATAATTTAGGTTTACTGTATAGTGTTTCTATTAAATCTTTTGGAAGACATCCTGCTAAATTTTGCCACAAAAAAAGTCAAATCCACTGAGTGTCACTGAATCACTGAAAATTTTGAAAGGTTATGTATTCGCAATAAATAAGGGAAATTTGTTGAGTGGATCACCCCATCAAACCAAGCATACTTCTACCGTGCAATAACAAAACAACTCAACTCAATATTCTCACATTTTGGGAAATTAGGTTTTAAGTTTGACTTGGAATCTGATAAATATACTGAATTTAAATGTAAGTGTAATGTAAATATTCGAGGAGAAACGTTCATTTTCTTTCATTAATTTTCTGAGATGAAAAAAATATCTAGTTTACAGACACTTTTAGGAGCGCCTAACAAAAAATCTAAAAGTATAGACAGAGAGAGAAATATGTATAAATTTCAAAAACATATCCTCCGATAAAAGGACCTAACTTGAATTACACTGATCTGTTATTTCACGGTAGACTTATGTCAAGCAAATTTAAAATCGAGGCATTGAAATTTCCTATTCAAAATATTCCCTGAATGTAAAGTCGATTACAAATCGAAACAAGTCGTCGTTGTGTTTAGAGTTGCAAATACCCAAACTCTTGTATTACCGATTTAGATGGTGTTGTTGTACTTTTAGTCATTCAGAGGCTCATATGTCCTTCATTTTGAAATAATAATACAAAATAAGATAAGATATCGGAATTTGAAATTGAAAATTGAAATATGAAACTATCAAGTACATTCATAAGTGAAGCATTTATAAGCATAATGGAAACTGAATCCCAGTCGGTATGGCTGGAAATGGAAATATAATATGATGTAGTCGATACTGCATCCGATTAAAAACCCAATATTGGACAGCTGTGCGACGTTAGAATTCCGAGAAAAGTCAAGCTTTTGTCAATATGCCAATTAATAAAAGAGAAATATAAAGACTATGAGAATTATTGAACAATAAATAACGATATAATATATTTGGCATCCCTACACACGTGGTAGTTTAATTTTCATTATAAGTTGTGAATGTAGTACCTATAAAGGTAGAATGTTTGATTTAAGTGAAAAGTATATTTCCGGTATTATATCGCAAGAACAGTAGAAAATGGAATTAAATAATTTATTTAAATCATTGGGCCATAAGGAAGAAATGCAATAGAAAAATTAATAATTAAGTTCAATTGGCGAATGAGTATTTTTTTTAATATAGAATATCAGGTCTAACTACACTTGAATTAAAAATTAACATCGATTTGCTTTTCTTATTGATATATTGTACCTGCTAAATTGTTAATAAATTTCTAGCACGTACGATACCTATAAATACAATATATAAATTAAATACCAAAACTCCCTGATAACTGGTATATCGGTTTCATTAATTTTAATAAATTCAATAGTGTGACAAGTAAATAAATTAATTTAGTACATTTATATTTCGTACGAATGAAATAAGTAAAATATACATTGACTCTATTAGAAAGGACAAGAGTGATAAGAATAAATGGCTATTTATATCACTAAAATATGTATCGCTTTTGTCATTGATATTGATTAGCAAGTATAAATATTTTTCTACGTATATTATAAGGATTATAATGCTATATATGAATATAATATACTTATAAAGAAATAATATTGTTTTACCCAATATACCCATAGATTAGATTATTCTGGTTTACTTATTTTTGATTGTGTAAGCCTTGGGCACAAATTGTACATTAAACTTTATTACGAGCGTACTTTTTCTATTTGCCAATTTTCAATGTGTAACGATTTTGGGTAGCAAAATTTTTCAATGAAAATGTCCCACGATAGAACAAAAGGTATTAAGTATATTTCTATATATCCGTATCCATATAATGAATATCCATCACCAAAGAACATTTGAACACATTATTTTGAAAAACACACTCATAAATCCAATTTTCCTTATTTCCCGTTTGATGACCAAAATGTATCATTTTGATATTCTATATTTGTTTTTCTTTTGAATTTTCGTGTCCTGAATCGACAAGTGAATTTTCCCTATAGTTTAATGTTTCTAAATTACATAAAAATAGAATTGTATATGAGAATGGAGTTGATTTATCACGAATGACGATGACGACGACTGATGTTTTGACTTTCCCATAAATTGGATACAAAAAATATGTATTTTATGTAATATCTATGGACTAGTCAAAATAGAGTAATAGATACAAGAGGATAAATTACTATTATACAGTATATACATGAATTGTCCATTATAGATGATACTGATGAACTGATCCAACTAGATTTGTAGGATTTAGAGACTATTTATTACATTTATGACAGATTCTAATAAGACTTAAATATATATAGTAGAATAAACTTATTTTAATACAAATTCTATTTATCATTGAAATTATTTATAAAGTATAATCTAGTTGTGAAGCAAATTTTCCGAACTAAAATTCCCAATTTATAACCATATGAAGTCATGTTCATCAAGAATTTTTAATTATCATTTTAAATTATATTATTGATATTAAAAACATATTATAATTAAATCATAAATCTAAACAAATTACCACTTCATATTATAATCAATTCGGATAATTTGGAGAATTAATTTCTTCTGCCGAGCTCACATTAAGATAAGTGAAAGAAGTTGATCTTACTTCATACATTATTAAATTTATTCAACAGAAATTGGAAAATATTTATATCACCGCACGAAATCGAAATAAATTTGGTAATAAAACCAGCCCATTATTCATACAATTTCCCATTTATATGATTTGAAGAAATTCGTATAATACGTGAAATCTAAATATTTTATTGCATTAAAAATTTCTCTATATGTCAGAAAAAATAATAATAATAACCAAAATAGGATAAGAAAAAATGAATAATACCAAATGAAATAGAAACGGAAAAAAACTTAGGGATATATTCAAATTTCTTTTCCTCTGGCCTAAGTGAAACCTCGATTTTGAATAGTACATCTAAATTGTACATAGTTATACTCTACCACATTCCATACATTTTTAATATTATTTATTATAAATACTATTATTGGATTGCAAACATATATAGACATTCCAAGTTATGCTAAAGTCAGCATTATTTCATAAATATATGATTTTTTATCTCAATGACATATTTACAGAATCCACCCCCGAGCAGAAACTTTCCAAATACAATCATATTAAAATACTAAAACAATTCAATTATTTTCCTTCGGGGCAAGTTATTTTGCTGCTCATTCCTATTTACTAACATTTTTCCTGACGGAAAACTGTTGGGTGAATCCTCGATAAGGATCTATAACAACGTTATGTTCATTTATCCTTTGAATACTTATCACCCTGCAATTTTTACACATAAATATTGAAATAACACAATTGTCTGCTTACCCAAATAATATTGACAAACTAACTTAGATGAAATTCTACAAAGTACTCACCTATTATATATATAAATTACATATAATTGTAAATAATTAGACTGATTGTTTTCAAATTTGACGCCTCTGAAGAAATTATCCCAATTTTTATTAAATGTTAAGGATTTCGTGAATCTGCCAATCTTTTAATATAATATACAAATTTTCCACTTTTTTCAAAATTCATAATTGTCTGATTTTTGTTAAATTTTCCCAATTTGTTTAAAATAACTCACTCCAGTTCTAGTTCTTTCTCAAATTTAAGTATAGATACACCATTTAGGCTTTCCATAAAATCATCATAATTGTATTATAATACAATATGTAGCAATAACGGAAATAAAAATTTGAGTTTTTATAATTTTACCCATATTTTCTGAAATGTATTAGAAATGAATCTTTGTACCCCTGGCCTTTACTTTGTGCGAGGTCGGGTACCGCCCGAGGGCGCCAGGCATGCACGAGCCCAGACCAAAATTAAAAGCACAACGTTTCACAAACCGACAGGGCTGTCCAAATCAACAATTATTGCATAGAGGCCAAAAAGAAATAGACAATAGAATGCTGTTATGAATATACTCGAGAGTCCACTGCGTTATAGAAAAACATCGTAGCGTCAGTTGTGATTGGGTTTCAATAGATAAACGAAATATTAGAAAAATTGTGAAAGTTAAAGTGAATATTTATGCAATTTATTGAAATTGGTTTGGTGCGCTTGTCCGAAGAATTTGGATGCCTGGAAAGGCAGATTACAACCCTGAATCACAACTAAGTTTAATTTAACATCGATTACTGGCTGCTTGTGGTGAGTTGTGAGAAGTTTTATGGGGTTTAGCTAATGGAAAGACTCCTCTTGTGTTTTAGGTCGAAACACAAACGGCGAGGGTGAGATCGAAAACCCGGAATAGCTGAAGATTGACGGAAATTATTGGAAGGTACGGGAAAATTACGAAAAAATACAATTATCGGAAAAATCAGGTTTGGATTCCAACCAATATTACTTGTGAAATCATTTGCCGGCCGACGCGCGATTTCGCAGGTTTTTTTCTTAGGTTAGGTTAGTTTTAAGTCTTGTATATGGCCACAAAGAAAATTATCTACTTGATTATTTATATCTTCATAATAGAATCCTTGGAATTGGGAATGGTCCGGGATTTAAATATAGAAGTGAGTTACCTGAAAATCGAGCAGGCGGGCAGCAGCTCAAAATTGAATTTGGCCCAGTATGCTTACGCATACTGGCATTTAAGGGCCAAATTTTTTCAGTAGAAACGGGTGACTCCCAAATTCCAATTTGATACAGGTACCTGAAAAGAGAAAGTAATTTGTTTGAAAAGTAATTGTTAATTTTAATTGAAAAAAAAACATGTAAACTTACCGTTAATGAATTAAATAGCACTGTAGTCAATTTATAGTCAATTCAGAATTTTAGTTTTCTTTGAGGTTTTTTTTAAGGGCTTGGGTGGAACCCAGAGACCCTTACAAATTTTTTTTCCCAATAATTAAATTTAAATGAAAACCAAAATATTAAAAAGTTAAAAAGATTCGCGGGAAATTAAAAGCTGGAAGGAATTTATTCGTTTTAAAATCTATCCCAATAATTTAACGTCATTAAAATTTCAAATTGTCTGGAAAAAACTTTAAGAATCTCCCAATGGCTTATCCAAAGCTTTTAACTAAAATATAATTCTATTCATTATCAAATATATTTTATATCCCAATGAATAAAGTTAAATGAAATCGAAAACTTTCTTAAATCGAAAGCTTTATTGAATTTATATGAATTGAATTGAAGGCAAATTATCTATTTATATAAATTTTAAATTATCTATTTTAAGAAGTTTAAGCTAGAAAGGCCCAACCACAGGTGTCCATCGCCGATTGTAATTTTTATTAATACCGAACGCCAATGGAAATTTGAGGAATGGAACTAAAAACCGGTTAGCAGATACAGATGGAAAGGCTAAGTTTTTTTTTTGGCGCTTGAAAATCGAGAGTCAGTCACGAAAGGCTGCTGGATAGCAAAAACACAAAAGTAATAAATTAAGGCCGAACGATAAAAAATAAAAAAAGGGATAAGGATAAGCTGAAAATAAGGTGAAACGAACTAATACAACCAGAGGAACGAACGAAATTAGGAAACACGGAAAGGAAGGAAGAAGTTAATAACAAAAAATTGGTGGATGCGTTGGAAGAGCGGCAATCGGTGATGGGCAGAATAGGGCTTTCTAATTTAACATGTTAATTCTAGGGATTGCAATATCGATTAACCGGTTTACCGGTTTACCGATTTACCGATTTACCGAATCAAAATGCATATTTTTTTACCGGTAATTATATCGATCATTACCGGTAAATTCGGTAAAAAATTATGGTAAAAACCCAAGAAACTACACTTATCCATCCATTAAATGAAAGAAAAAGTAGACATTTTTTTTCTACCGTTTTTTTACTTCAGGGATCTTTAGGTAAATTTGGATCGAATACTACAAACAAAATTTTGGGGGTTTTGCAATCTTTGGAGGGTATAGAAAGGAAAGGATTTTACCATATTCGAATTAGTTTTGAGTGAAATCGTATTAAAGGTACAGCTGCAACGGTATTAACATATAAAATATAACATTGACAAACATTTTAAACGCATTGCGATTTGAAGTCACATGTAGAGAACCTTCTTTATGAGAGCTTGACGTAGGAAAATTTCTAAAAAGTTTATTTTAAGTATTTTTTACAGCGCTGTGCAAACGTAAAAAAAAACAAGCGAAAAATGACTTTTTCACAGGCTGAAAAATCAACTACTACAAGTAAATCAATTTTCTCTACTTCTTTTTATGTCAAGTTCCCAGAACTTTAGTCTATTTATGAAATCATTCAGACACGGAGGTGTCACAGTCTTCTTTTCAGAATAATTTTAGAAAATGTGCATACCGGTAAATTATCGGTAAAGTGGTAATGGATTTTTTCATTGCCGAATTAACGGTAATGAAAAAATTAAGTAAATTTGCAATCCTAAGTTAATTCTAATTTAATAAGTAACATGTAATGTATGTAAGTATTTTGCATAATAAAAGAAATAATTGAAATGGTAAAGTTTCTACTTGGAAAATAATTCTTCCATTTTAATTAAAATAAGAATGGGCATCGCCCTTGAAAAAAATAAAAATTGAAGCATTTGTTCGATGTGTCGAACCATTTCTAACCAACCGAATCGAAGCATATTTTTTTTTTTTTGAAAATTTGAAATTTCGTGATAGGACCGATATCTGAATAGAAAATAGATTTTAAAACGTAAAAAATTAAGTACGAAACTTTAAGCTTTCTTTGAGCTTACAATGGATTATAACGAAAATTTCATATTGTATCTAAATTTTATGAATCGAATTAAAAATCTGATTCCAAATTATATAAAATGACATTTTAATTTTCAGGTTTCAATGAGCTTTAGATATTTTCAAAGCTATATTTTGGAAAAACTTGGAATTTTTTTTAGAGGATCGTTATCTGAACAGAAAATATATTTTTAATTGTGCAAATAAGGTTTGCAAAATTAAGCTTTCTGGGAGCTTTTAAGTTTTGCAGAGCTTTTGAAAGATATGTGTGGTTTTGATATTGCTGACTTTTTCCTCAACTAATTTATAAAATTATCGGGATCACATGTCGCGATGTCCAATATTGAAATTTCTCGGTACGAGGCTTTACAAATTTTTAATTTGTCTTTTAGATAAATTTCAATTTTTTCGAAATACTTAATTTTTGTATTTTTACTTAACCGTCAAAGCAACTATTTGCGTATTTACATTTTTTCCGGCCGAAGAAAATATTCGGCATGCACTCTAGCAATAGTACTGAGTATTCTCTGGAAAGAAGAAAACGCGTATGATAAAGGCTTAAACATTTTGTTAAGAGGTCATACAATTCAGCACACCTTATGGTGATGTTGACTGCACGCCACTGATATATATACTACATATATCGCATATTTAATGGCACTTAATGCATTTAATCAGTCAATAGTTATCAATAAGTTATCAGTCAAGAATGGCAACGACATAAAGGATAAAGTAGACAAAATGCATTTCGTCTCTATTTCTTTCCAAAATCTACTCAGCTGAACTTACTTATCAACGTTTATGTATTATTTAAAATACATTTCTATAATGCGAAATTATTGTATCCAAATATATATCGTTGTAGTAAATATAATTTTTTATTCACTTTATTTATGGATTTATTAGTTATATTTGCGTATAATGCTGAATTATGCTGAATTATCTTAAAACACATAAAAATATAAATGTCCCCCTTAGCCAAAACAAAAAAACACTTTACGATAAATCTCAACGTGATTCGTATATTTTTATAGCAATATGTAAATCGTAAAATTGAGGAAGATGTCGAAAATAACCTAGTTTGGTGATTTCTACGAAGAAGTCGGAAACGGTTACTTGTGTTCCTTTGATAATGTAACACATATAATATAGCAAAATAAAATTTTACATATTGGTTCAGAAAATAGCCCCGGAATAAATGTTGGTAAAACATCTTTTACAACAGATCCATCCATATTTATGCAAATAATATGACAGGATATGCGGATTTATTATACAGATTTGTGGAATTGTATTTTTTTGCAGTGGTTATAAGTTTACATTATATTGTACAGTTTGACTAGATTAGGCTATTGAGATAGATTAAATGGGTATATCAAAGTGTTGGATGAACTGATTCATATAAAACAAAGTGATTTGAATTGTCATTTCTTTTGGAGAATATAATAAATTACATTTTAAACAGAACTGAATAAAAATAAATTGACGAATATGAGAAAATATTCTTTGATTATAAGGTTTTTTTAATAGAAAGATGCTATGTTTGGCTATAAATATCTCTCATTATCTGTATATGAAATATAATTTCTGTACTCTACTAATACCTCTATTTCTTCATTCAGTATTGATATAAAATATATGAAAGTAACGTTTTTTAAGTTCAATCAAGATTAATGTAACCGCAACTTTATCTACTTATTAACTCTTAACGTATACATACAAATAATAAAATTGCCATTATCTTCGCAATATTTTGCTTTGAACTAAAGTTACATTTAAATAAAATTTTAATTTTAATTTAAAACAAATATGCTAAATACTTTTTTGGTCTACCATAATTTATATCCTTTCAAAAACTTAAGTATATATATATTAGGGTGGGTCAACCCTCTATAGGAATTTTTCCTTCGTAGAGTTATGTCATAGGGATAACAAATTCATCATCATCATGAGCATGGGCTCTTCCATATGGAAGATTGAATAACTTATTTCGATTATTAACGAGGCTAGGTAGTCAATCTAGAGGATAGAAAATACAATGTATTAAAAACACTTCTATTTAGTTAGTGGATTAATTCGTTTAATACTTTTAATTTTAAAAAACCGTGTTTATTTTTATGAGATTGTATTTTCCTACTTTAATCAAAGTATATTTAATCGTTAGATGACTTGAATATTACCGACATGACGACATGGATTCTGCGATAAAAGAATTGTGCATTTCTTGAATCATATACCTAACAATTTCGAGTGTTGTGAACTACTCACCAGAAAGACAGTGCGTTGTCGATCGGCGCAAGTAGTAGGTAGTTCTCAATTAAACTATTCAATTGTTTTTTAAAATTGTTTTGGGGCATGTGTCCTCTTCCAGTAGTCATATCTTTAAGGATATAATTATATTAATTTGTTAACTTTATAATCCTAGAAACCCTACTAAAAATACAATACATTTCATAATTTGCTAATTTATACACCTACCTTAGTTCGGACTATATGTAAAAATTCTCGTGGTTACTCAGAATTATACTATCTATTTATTATTATTAGAAAATGAATATAAGACATGCTGGGCAATGGGCATACTGATTAATTATTCATATTACTACATAACATTAAAATGAAATGAGGAGACTTTATACCGAATTTAATTTTTCATAAATATTTTTTCGGTTATTACTTAAGTACATTAAAACCATGTTTCGACAGCTATGACAAATCGAAAATCCGAATTTAATTTCTCGACCCACCCTAATGTATATGCCATATGAAAACTATATATATTTCATTATAGTTTTATCGACAAACAAACTATTTAAGGTACTGGGTCCTTATCCATCCATCTGCAGGATGAGCATCCTTTTCACTATCATCTACACAAAATAAATATTTAATGGAATATGGAATTGACAGAATAAAATTTAAAAGATAATAAAATGAGGTAGAAGGCGATGGGAAATCTATTTATTTGTTTTATATGCGTAACGTATTTAATTAAAACTAAACTATGAACATTGGTTAGTTATATTGCTATTTACAATAGCGATAAGTAAGAGCATTCTATATATATAAAGTAGATACAAATCCGGAGATAAGTTCAATGATTGTTGTACAATGTGCTACAGTACACTTCGAAAATGTTTTAAAATGGGATATAGCCATCAACTATCTATCTCTTTCAACTTTTAGTATTATTTTCAGTTGCAATATTACAAGTGGAAATTGGGGTTACACTCTGATTCAAAGTTCTTGTATAAATATTGTTGTCGTGTCCGTTTTAATTGAATGGCCAAATGAGAAGTTGAATATTTATTATTTTGTTAAGTGCAATCCATAAGTTTACAAAGAGGAAGTAAACGAACAATATTGACTTATAAAGTAACTTAAATACTGAACAATTATAAGTAACAACTGAATATGTTAAGGAAATTAATATACATATATTTGTATGTATTTTGAAGGGATTTTAATTTCTACGATCAAGGCTTATCGCTGAAATTTTGCTATGAAAAAAATAATTATATCACTATAGTTTGTAATTTTTGAAAATTAATATAATTTAGGGGTTTCTTGCAGATTTTATGATTACTTTTAAACTACACAGAATTTTCGTTAGTTTTTACAAGAAGACCTTTATTTAAAAGGCGGCTATTGTGGGTGGACTAAATAAGGAATTGTGGGAAATAGAAAAGATATTTCATTAATTGTACTATCGAATCTAATCGCAAACACTGCGAGTGAACGTATCGGACAAATACATTCTTTATTATTTTTTATTTAGTATGAAAGGTTTTTTAATAGAATTTATTGGTAAAGTAAACACCGATTTTATTAAATGTAAATGGATGAATTGCTGGACATGGACAAATAACACTTATTGTGTTATTAATTTTCGGTAATTTGTCGTCCCCATTGAGAAAAATATAGGAGTATCAATTTGGTTCCAATAAGGCTTTCACTCACAGTCTTTCCCGTATCCGGCAAGAATGTTTTAGGTTTAAACTACAGAGCCAAACCCCTATACAT
>JANTOP010025927.1:0-12415 GCA_027564815.1 Symmerus nobilis | reverse complement strand
CTAGGATGAAAACTAACCCGAGAGTGACCGTGTAGATTCAGAAATGATGAATGGGTACGTACAACGGACCATAGTGTATAGGTACCAGGGGTCTAGCGCTACAGCGCGGGACCCCAACCCGAACTGATCTGATCTGATCTGAATTTGATTAATTTGATTAGAATTTAATTCGAAAGAGTGACCCCAAAAACGGCCTGTTTTTTCGCACTCCGGATTGTATCCCAATTGGGTCTAATCATAAGCCTGAGTCATAAATTATTGTTTTGTGGAGGTTTGGAGTTGAGCATATCGTGGGTTCCTGCGATATGGGAGCTTAGAAGCTACCATAGCCGAAAATGCAAATATTCAGAAATATAGGAATATCCACTGAAATATACTAATGTATAGCTTCTAAATGGATATAATTTCTAGAAAAACTTGATTAAGAGTAAAATTAGGGATTTCGAAGACAGTGGGAATACTTTTAAGGCGCCGGTATCAGTTACAAAAAGAAAAAATGCGATTTTTCTTTTTTTTTACGTTTTATTAAACTACAACTATTTATGAACATTTGAAGCCATTAAACAAAAATTTTGGATAACCCTAAATGGGTTAAAAAAAATATTAAAAAGAGTCTGTCTACAATTTACAATTCAGACTATTGGTGGGTACCGTTACCAGTCACTGTATCATTGGCGTCATGGCTAACAGATACGGTGCTCTACCAAATGATTTCTGCCGTACGCAGAACCATTTAATCGTGTATAGCGAGGAACACCCGTATTAATATTAAAACATCGGGCAATCTACCGCAAATAAAATACCAAATCCTAGGTAACGTAGTGGCGATTGTCTTAATATTAATACATGATGCGGAAAATGATATTTGCGGTTTTTGATTTTATATACCAGAAGAAGTATAGAATCAATTCAAATTAGGTGTGAAAATATAAAGAACTTTTCCTTACAACAAAAAACCTATAATTTCTTATCAATTTTCTACGTGCTATACAATTTTTTTTAATGAATCAGATTTAACCACCCGTTCAATTTTCCGCAGGTTAAACTATAAAAAATCAGTTTCAGTAAATGCATTTAGCTGCATTAAAACAGTACCGGTATTTCAACCCAAATAATTACTAAATCATGAAAAATGCATGCATAGCCCCTGCCAACGTTCCATGAAATAGATAAAAAAAAAAACTTTTATATTCTGATAATTAAATATCAAAACATTTTTATTTCATGAAGTCAGTCCATTAATTAATTACACCCAGTTTTATAAGCATCAAACTAATGAATGCGTGTGGATATTATTTGAACACCTAACGAATAACAATCCGACCGCAAACCCATCCATCTATGGCAAACGCGTGCTGACATTTAGATGAAAATCCGAACCGTATAATTTCTGTATAATAGTTGCATTTTATATGAATTATACTTAAATTGACTTTAATCAATTCTTTATTTTTAAATGTTCAAAGAAGATTGCAGTCAAATTATCGTAATATCAGAACGGGTCCTGCATAATTATAGAGGATCAGGTTCAAGTGGTTATTGGGTCAATAATAGTATCCTAGAATGTAATGTATTTAAATTTCCAACACTACTTATAAAGCGATTATATATACAGTCATTACACCGTAGACTAAGCTAAGCACAAAGATAGATAATAATTATATAATAAGAACAGCATCAAGACAATAGACCATTAAAGAATGCAACAACTAAGAATGAATTATTAACAAATCCCGTAATTAACTGCACTATAATGTGCACTGCTTGTAAATTACCTTACATGATTATAATTATGCATGCTATTAATAGAAACTATTGGTTCTGAACATATGTAATTAAATATTATTATTTAGTCAACACTTTAAAGTGGTTAGACTTAAGTGGAGAAACTGGAGATTAAGAAAACAAATTATGCTTAACCTGTAGTTAGGATTAATAACTGATACTTAAATATGTAAAAATTTATTGTATAAAATTCCATTAAAAAATATCCCAAAAACAAATATCTCTTTTACTTACCAATTTTAAGACAAAAATCTCATGAGAATTGAATTTTGTCTAAAAGGACGAGTATCAATGAAATTCGTCTTAAATTCTATTTAGTTATTGGTTCTCCTAAATTAATCTCTAAGCCTAAGCGAAGATATTAACCTTTAAGATACCTTAACGATTAATATACAGTCTACACTATGACCTATTGAAAAAGGGACATTAAACAATAATAATAACTATTACAAAAACACAGTTACATTAAATTGGAAGAGAAATAAAATTTGTACGCCCATCGATTAATCGTGATCTTTCACATATAAAATTGAAAATAAAAATTTTACCTAACGGTTTAATTGTATAGGTATTTTGCTCGAACCATCTAATAATAAAAAAGAACTGAGCGTGATATCTGAAAAAATTCATCGAATATCCCACAAGAACAGTGGCGTGCGGTCAACATCTCCATTAGGTGACCATACTGTAGAAAACAGTATTTCCTAAAAATCGCCAAAAATAGAAAATCTAATTTCGCAGAATTTTGTTCCCAAATTAATAATGAAGAAATTAATTTCTCAAAATTTTGATAAAATAAATCCCCGAATTTTGGTGGGAATTTTTGTGGAGAGAAATTATTAAATAATGTTCACAAAATCTCCGATATTGCATTGATTTTTGGGAATTTTGCAATAATTTTCTTCGAGACATGGAAAATCTAATTCCGCAGAATTCTTCCCAAATTAATAATAAAGAAATTGTTTTCTCAAAATTTTAATAAAATAAACCCCCGAATTTTGGTGGCGATTTTTGTGGCGAGGAATTATTAGATAATATATTTGCAAAATTTTTCATTTTGCATGTACCTTTAATTGGTTTTTGGAAATTTTCCTATAATTTTATTCGGGACATGGAAAATCTAATTTTGCAGAATTATTCCCAAATTAATAATAAAGAAATTTATTTCTCAAAATAAAAAATAAATAAAACTCCTAATTTTGGAGTTGGTTTCCGCAAAAATGTTAAGACTGAAAAAAATAATTTTTGGCTGTGGGGTCCATAATTTTGAGACTGAAAAAAATATTTTTTTTGCCGGGGATCCAAAAATTTTGAGACTGAAAAAAATAGTTGGTGGTCCATAGTCGGATTTTAGAAATATGGGAGAGCTTCGGAGATTTGGTGGAGCGATTTTCATAACATTTTAAAAATTCTCTAAACATAAATGAATATGATGTAAAAATAGTATATCAAAATGAATTAATTTAAATATCAAATACCCACAGATTAAATTAAATTACCCACAAATTTTTCCCAAAAAACTTGAGATTTCATTAAAATTGAATTAATTTAATAAAAAATTTGTTCGGAAGTGAAAAAAATTATATTTTAAGTAAAAGCTTCCGATAAATACTGTGAAATTTTGTAGAGCTTTTATCAGTAAATAGATAGTTATTAAGATAGAAAATAGATTTCTAAACTTATTTACTTAAATCCGAAACGTAAAGCTTTCTTCGAGATTTTAATTTTCCACAGAGCTTTTTATCGAAAGTTTTCGAATTCATTTAAATTGATTATCGGTAGATAAAATTAATTTGATAATGACTAAACTTAATTTTAATTAAATGCTTTGGAAGTTTCTGAAATCTCGTTTCAGTAAATTTTAAATTACAATGACGTTAAATTATTAGGATAGAAAATTGTTTTCAAAACGTACAAATTTTTTTCTAGCTTTTAATTTTCTATAGAAATTTTTAACGAAAATATCCGATTTTATGTAAATTTGGCTATCGCGAGAAAAAATAGATTCGACGATGACTAATATAATATTTTAATTCAAAGCTTTTTATGAACTTTCGCAGAAGCTCTAAGTCTTTTTCTGAAAATGCTGAAATTCATTTATGTTAATAAATTATTGGAATAGAAAATAGATTTAAAACATATAAATTTAGCACCGAAATATAAAGCTTTCTTAGCGCTTTTGATTCAGAGCTTTTGAATGAAAATTTTGATTTCGTTTAAATTTAAGGGAAGAAAATTAGTTTCCATGCTGACTAATAAAATATTTTAAGTAAAAGATTTTAAATTTATTGGGATGGAAAATAAACCAAATCCCCAACCTCCAAATAAACCAATTACCATCTACCTACGTCGTACTGAACGCCACTGCACATGAATGGCAGAAAATGGCTATATATGAATTAAGGTAAATGTTCGAGTTATCGACCGTTCCATTTTTGTAAAAATCTCAAAAGTCTATTCATTGAATTCGTTTCCGGGATACTTCTAAGGAAGACATTTCGTTAATAAAACTTTCGTTTTTAGATATCTAGAATCGATTATTGTATCATTTACCTTACAAGTAAGTATATTATGTTGTTGTATAGCGAATAATAAGTATTTTTCTTTAAATATAATTCATTTTGTTCTCACATTGTATGGTCTGGTACAGGTGAACCAGACTAGCATCCAAAATGATGGTACAGAAAATTAATAACAAATTAAAAACCGTGATTTCGGTTTAATAATAATAATCTTAATCTAGAAGAAGATACGTTTTTATTGATCAATTATCAATATTATTAATCGTAAACAATTAATGTTTATTGATTCAATTACCATGGGTATACGTAGATACGCACGATTTATCTAAATCGTTTATTCCATTGGATGGATCACTGGATTCGTCTCTGGATAGAAGACTTTATAAGAAAACATGAAAATAAGTGATAATCAAAAGATTATCTATCATCTTTTTCATTTTTTTTATTATTTATTATTTATTGAAATACAATGCCTGGTTATAACCAACAAGCCATTAATTCTGAATTCATTCACTCTCATTGAAAAAGTAGGCTGAGATTTTATTTAATATCGCCTTTTATCTAATATCTTTGGAGATGGACATCTTATAATATTACATTTATATACAGGTTGGTGTGGTGGAACGGAAAGATTAGCTTCGGTGAAAAATGTATCTGGGGATGGGGAGATATGTTTTAATATCCAGGTATGTTATTTGGAGGACTTTACGGTAGATTTGCAATGATAAGTTAATTATAATTAAATTAACAAATAAATTGAGAAGTAAGAAATGGGTTGTTGCGTCTGGCTGATTAATTGGTACAATCACCTTAATATCAAGTGATTTGTATGGGAAATTTTAATGGCCATCAAGAATTAAAGGAGTAGAGATGCAAAAGATTCGAGTACTAGGTACATTATACTCGTTACTTTTAGAATCCGAAAGTAACGAGTATTCATTTCTAGAAATACTCGTTACTTTTATTCTACTCAATTTTTTTGGTTTAGCTTTCATATTTTCCCATTACCCATATTTTTGTTTTATATTGATTTTATGTATTTTACTTTATGGATACGAAGTGAAGTATATAAATGATTCTTTATTCTACACGAATAAAAAATTATGCTTATGTACACATGTAAGAATAAAATAGCTTCGCGTACATAAGGCAAACATTTGTTGTTTTTTTTCTACCAATATTTGAGTTCTCGGTACCAAATAATATGTACTAACACGATAATACCAAGGTCACATATTCGAGTACTATATTTACCGATATAAAACACCGTGTATAAATTGACATGTAGAATAAAGTAGCAACGGTGCATATAGGTACCGGTACCTAATACAATGTAACGAGTACTTAAAGTTAAAGGGATCCGAGTACTCGGATCCGAAAAGTAACTAAACTTTGCATCTCTATAAAGGAGATGCCGTGGGAGATTTTTTTTCCTACCGTGGGAGATTTTTTTGAGAAATTATATTATTTTACATTTTCCAAATTGGATTTCTTATAACTTATTTTTATGAGAAATTTACATGCGAATTGTAGATATTTTATTGAGAAAATAAATTTTAATCCAAGGATATTTATTGAACATTTTCATATAACGGAAATTATAAGAAAATGCTCCAAAAAATTTTATTTTAAAACGATTTTTTTTAAATAAATTATTCTATGATATTTAAGAAGATTTGGATATTCTTCGTGAACCATTTATCTTTCTGGTATTAGTAAAAGACGATTATCTTTTAAGGGTTAATTTAATCCCTTATACACCGGATTGAGTTTGAATGAGTTTTGTTCAGGGCAATAATGTAGTCGCTCTTTGCAAACTTAAGCGTTCCATTATCTGAGGCTGGGAAAGTGGAAATTTTGAAGTGGAACGAACTTAAACTCGTTTTATTTGAAAAAACTTTAGACCGACCGACCGACAGACAGAACTTTAAGCATTTTAGACCAACGAGGGTTGAAAAACTCACCTAAATTACAACCGGCTTTTACATATAAGGCTTCTCGTCAGTTTAGCCGAGTTAGCGAGATAGAAACGGTCCCAGTAAAAGATAGGACCGAGGAAATAGCTGCAATTAACCGTCGGGTAAATTTGCTTCATTTTTAATGTGGTGCTGGAGACATGCGTACGTGGGACGTAAATCGCCCATGCAAATCGGGGAACGTGTCGCACTGCTTCCCAAATTCTCCCAATTTACGTAAATATACCCCACGGCAATCGGCCGTATGTGATGGTGGAGGTGCAAGGCACAAAGGACTGGTCACAAAGGTCGAATGTGTACTTGGAGTTGGATGTATGGAGTTCGTGAGCAAAATAAGGCTAGATCTACAACGAATGGAGAAGTCAATCCGAAACGCTGGCGCTGATGGAAACAGACACTCAATCGAATATTTTGTCTACCGTATGTTCCGTTTACTTTTAATGGCCAAACTTTTGTTATTGACGCCATTCTAGCATCGGATCTGAACCGAGAATTTGTTTTCGGCATGAACTTCTTTAAGAAGTTTCCTATTAATCTGCAGTTGGGATCAGAGGTGTGTAATAGATATACCTGAGAATTTATCTGGAGAATTTGTCGGTACCAAATACTTAACCTACGCTTGATCTTAAAAGTGCTTTTGGAAAATTCCCTTCTTTCCGGGTTCGAAAGAAAAAACCGCCTTCACACAGCCTGGTCGATAATCACGACCAGTTTCTGATAATGCCGCTTAGTTGGCACAGATCGTCCTTACAACCACGTCCAACAATTGTAATGGACTTAAGTTAGGTTAGGTTAGGTTAGGTTACAGCAGGCTCCGCGCAGTACTACTACTGCACTTCCGCGTGAGCCCAAAATAGTCCATTGCGATACCTGCGTACACAGTTATAACCGTAGATTTAACATCAGAACTTACTGATCAGCAAACCAACCAGAACTTTTTACAAAGCTTAACAAGCGTAGAGGGTCCACTTTTCTGGTTCCTCCTAATCTCTGCAGCTACGGCAGAAATCATTTGCTAGGGCACCGTATCTGTTAGCCATGACGCCAATGATACAGTGACCGGTAATGATACCGACCAATAGTCTGATCGCTTTTCTATTTAGCTTCAGGATGACGGAGGTGTTTCTTATATTAAGATCAGGCCACAGCTGCCTAGGGGTCCTACAACTGTCCATGGTTTAACGGCTATGTCCATCAGGTTCTTAACAATTAGCCGCAGTGGGGTTTTAACAGTTATGTCAGCTATCACTAGCTAGCCTCATTGTTGAACCCGCTCTAGCTAATTTATCTGCCTTTTCGTTAGGCTAATGAACTTAGTGTTAAGCATGGAATCACAACCCTATGTATTCGTCTACATGGACGATATTCTTAGGCGGAAGTTGCAAGTCGTCTACGTAAGGAAAACCTTAGTATACACATGAATATATTGAAATTCTGTGTGGCCGAAATACCTGGGGTATCAAGGCAAGAAGGGGTTAAGCCAGATCCCGGATAAATCGAGTCAGTAAATAAATTTTCCAATGTCCAAAAATTTATATAGGGTCATCTTACCAGTGAATGACTGCGAGCGAAAAAATGGTGAAAATTGTATGAAAATGTACTTTTCTTTAATGTTAATAATGGAAACATATGTATTTATACCCCCACCTTCAATTTCTGTATAACTTATCGTGGTAAAAAAAATGATTTCTCATTGAAATTTGAAGGTTTATTTTAAAATTGTAAAAAAATTCAAGTAAGACTTGAGTAAGAGTTGAGAAAAATCGTAAAAGCGACTTTTTTTTGGGGAATTCTTTTATTAATAATTCTGAATGGATGAGGGGGAATCTATTTTTTCGTGATGTTTATATACGTTCAGAGTAGTGATTTCGGCATAAAATAAAAATGTCCCCCTCTTCCCGCCCCTACGGAGGTCAATTCTTGATCAAATTTCGAATTAAATTAAATTAATCAAATTATAAGGGGGTAGGGGGGTCCCACAAGAAGCCCTGTTTAGAACGATTTGAGCAACTATTTCAAAATCCAATGGTGGGTAACTGGACCCCCTTACCCCTATTCTTCAGTGTATTTTTCATCAACAAAAATTTGCACTACACGGTTTTTTGTCTCTTTAACCCACAGAATTGCTTCCAATATGGAAGTGATGTGTGTGAGAGTTGTTCTTTATGTAAAACTGGACCAGGGAAAAATGTTGAAAAAAATCGTCGCCTACCAATATGGTCGAAAAATTTTTTATTGTGGGGGTGATTTTATTTTGGGGTGAATGTGATTGGGGACCATCCTGTGATGATGCGTCATCACTTTCATCAGTAATTATACTCATCTTAGCCTGCATTCAGTAATATACCGTTTGTTGAGATTTTCAACAACAATACGCTAATTTGCGCCTCAGGCAGAGTGGTGGGGGGAGCGGGTTCTAAGTCGGGAACATCTTATAAATAAAGCTGCATTATCACTCTAGAGTCTATACCATACTAAGTTCATAACAGTCCGAGACATTGTTTGTGGCAATGACTTTTTTAAAAGGTATTTTTATAATGGGAAATTATATTTGGGATATGAATTTGGAGGGGAATTACCTAAAACAAAAGCTTATACAAAAGCTTTTTCAATTTATGTATTAACTTCGATAGGGAAATCTCATACATATTCTTTAATGGGATATTTAATAGTTAGTAGGCACTCGGGCATATTTTTGGAAAGAATTTCAAGGCAGAATTTTAATGAAAACTAATTTTTTAAATTTTAGTGGAGGGAAATTTTGCCTTGGAAAATTATTTTTATTTCCTTGAAGACTATTGCGCCATATTTAGATTATTTAGATAGAAAATTATTTAATCTGGGAAATTTTTTCCCCGAAAGTTTATTCCAAGAGAATGCGTTTTGAAAATTTGTTTTGGAAGGGGAATTTTTATGGGACATTTTTTTTTTTTTTTGAACTCTCTGAAAATTTTGATTACCAAATTTTTATATGAAAAATGATCCTGTGTTATACCTACATGTTAAAAAAATTTTGTAAGTTTCCTGGGATATTTCATTTTTGATTTTTAATGGGTATATTTTATGGGGGATATTTTTTTGATTTAATTTTTATTGGATAATTTTATTTTTTTTATATTTTTGTTTAATCATTTTGATTAATTAACAGAAAGAAGGATATGTATAATCTGTCTTGCTACAACTTAATTTAATTTTCTTGCTACTTGATATCAAACAAAACATCTGTCGATATCCTTGATTCTCTGACTAGGGGTCATACAAGTACTTCGTTCTATTTAAAAGTCACTACTTGTATACAAACTGTAATTATCTTATGTTATTAACACTTACGGTGAAGTTAACAGAAACATTTCATGTATTCTTTTCATGTAACATTTAATTTAAAATTAAATGGAAATATTATAAAAGATGTCTAAGAGATATCTATTTAATATTAAACAAACTTTATACTTATCCCTTTCGTGGTATATATTAATTTAAGCAAATTGTGTAAATAACACAAGAAAAAGGGGTGTACCAGTCACACGCACAGTAAATAATAAACGTTTGATGAAAAGCGTGCTATTTGCACGCTTTCCTCTGAAATGATGATCTCCCATCAAAAATGACACCTCCACCTTTACCCAAACCCTGTATCATTTTTAACGCGTTTACTATAAAAGAGAGATGCTGAATTCTAAATTATACAAGTGTATTTACATTACATCTTGCATGACACAATTTATCGGATGATCCCATAATTCGTTTAACTCGTCAAACATTGGAAAAAATTTACATATATGGATGGAAAGGAAGTCAGTTGTAGCCCTTTTTAAGGAAATTATATCTCTAAGGTAGTTGCCCCTAACGCTGTACTGTCTCTGATTTATAAAGTTGTCATTAAACTAAATATCTTATGCCATTGTTATGAATAAAAAACTGGTTTGATAGCAATGTAAATAAACGTTGTCGTTGTTTGTGTTAACGCTTCATGTATTTATGGGTAACAATTATTGTCCAAATTAATTATTTTTCTTAATTAAAAATAAACATGATTTATGCCAATAGTTAAAGACTATTATTATTTAGTCATATTTTACTAAATTGTATTCACC
Source organism: Symmerus nobilis (assembly GCA_027564815.1). Taxonomy (NCBI): domain Eukaryota; kingdom Metazoa; phylum Arthropoda; class Insecta; order Diptera; family Mycetophilidae; genus Symmerus; species Symmerus nobilis. The sequence continues at coordinate 2,038 of JANTOP010025927.1, read as the reverse complement.
CAAATATATCTACAGACAATTCTCCCAATAATACTGCAGATAAAAACCGATAACTTTTAGTGCAATTTTCATGAAATTGAATTCCATAAATTTTATTTTTACAAACTAACAATATCGGTAATGTACTCATACTCGTACTAGTACATTTACTTCCGCATTAATCCCCATTACGTACATATTTTAACATAATCATCATCAATTTAATAAGATTTTCTATGATACGCTGTAATGATCTTCAGATGGTGGGTACAATTAATATGATTTCTATGATTATATTGAATGGATTATGAGGCTAACTGTCATACCGTAACCGATTTTTATTTACGGTAATTCTGGTACCAAACCAGTTTTTAGAAGCTAGCTCAAATAGCTAAAATTCATATTAATTCGTTTCTAGAAATTGCTAGAAATAATTATTCTTTTTTACTTACAGTTGATAAGTCTATATATGTATGTAGGTAGTTAGTGTAGATTCTGTTATATTAATTAAGGCAATTGAAGCAATTTAAATGTTTTCACCATACATGATGTGATGAACATTTAAAATATTTATTTTAATTAATTATTATTATCAGAAAGTAAAACTGTAGGAGAAGCAATACCAAAAATAAGAAAGAAAATAAATTGTTCCAAGGGTGCTCGGATCATCGGTCTAGTTTGTTTGGGAATATCGGATATCAGGTGTAATATTTGGGGGACTTACCGATAGAAATACATAGTAAGCAAAAGTAGGGAAAGTTTCGGGAAAAGTCCGCTAAATTAGACCGTTTTTCGAATTTCAGTCAAACAATAGCAGAAAATGCGGGGTAAAAATCGACTAAAACTTTCCTTTTTTTGACTTTTTCATCAATTTTCCGACTGTTTTGATTTTTCTGATATTTTTATGATTTTCTATAAATTTCCCTGATTTTTCAGAGTTTGACGACCTTTTCTTTCTTTAATTTGAACAATATTTCCCCGACTCGGTTCCATTTCTAATGACTTTTTCCGTTGTTTCAATTACCCCCAATTTTTTATCATATCTTAACTTAATTTCTACCTTTTCCTTAGCTTTCAGAACTTCTTGGGACTTTTCATGACATCTCAGAACTCTTAGGATCTCTGTGACATTCTCAATAAAATTGGGTTCACATAATCATAGAAATAAAAGCAACTACAGTTGCGTAAATATAACACGTATCTCACAACGTGTACCTGTTACCAAAGTATCAGATTTACACTTAAATTGAAGCCAAATTATCCCGATATCTGGCTTCGATACAGTGGCATACCGAATATTTTCTTCGGCCGGAAAAAAGTGTAAGAACGAAGAAAATTGCTTTGACAGTTAGGTAAAATACAAAAATTAAATATTTCGGAAAAGTTGAAATTTATTTAGGAAATATCAAAAATGCGAAAAGGCTCGCACCGAGAAATTTAAATATTGGACATCCCGATATTACATTCGGATTTCCCGATCATATTCTTCGGATCCAAAAAAATTGTTATGATAAGGAAGCTTCTAAATTAGTCGAGGATAAATACAAAAATATTAAAATTAAACTTTCCGTTCAAAAGCTCTGCAAAACTAAAAAGCTCCCAGAAAGCCTTATTTTCCGAACCTTATTTTTTACGATGGAAAATCTACTTTCTATCCAGATAACGATCCTTTAATGAATTTTAAATATTCCCAAAAAAAGCTTAAAAAATGTCGAAAGCTCATGAAAGCTTAAAATTTATGTATCTATATATATAAAAGAGAGTGGTGTTCGTGTGCACGAGCATAACTCATCAACGGTTTGTCCGATTTGCTTCAATTTTTTTTTTCATTCGTTTCCGGAAAAGTAAGGTCATTTCCGCAAATATTCACGGAAAATTGGAAAATTCGCAAAATTTCATTTTCAGTAAATACATTTTGCATGGAGAAATTTTTTTTTTGTTTTAGTCGTAGCATTTACACTGTGCATCCAAAATAATATAATCATGGCCCAGACAGCAACGTCAGAGCTTTGGAAGAGGAAGGTTATGGGTTCGATCCCTGGTGGCGACGAATTATTAT